>PVIH01026689.1:0-18313 GCA_004025045.1 Sigmodon hispidus | reverse complement strand
ATTTCAACAGTTATCTTAGATTTCACTGTGTCCATTAAGCTGAAAAATAAACATGGGAGGATGTATTTCTTGGAGCTCAAAAATTCAGGATTTAAAAGTTAGGAAATGTTAAACTTAAAAATGAAGATGGCTCAAGAAGGCAGGGGTTATCTTAGTAGAATTCTTAATATGTAATTACCAGAGTTAGAATGCCTGGTGTCGCAATCATAATGGCTCATGGGGAAGGTCACCTTTGGGTAAAGTGGAGTGGGGGAAGAAGGGCATAAATATAACAGAGTCACATAAACCTTTGCTAATTAGGTTAATCAAGGCAGCAAAATTGTAAGTACAATGAAAAGCTTTTCTTATTTGGCATGAGCAGAAATTAAAAAAAGAAGAACAGATAAGTGATTGCAGTAAGTTGTGTAATGGTAAGGATTTCTGCAGACCAAACTCTTACTGAGTGCCACCATGTACCAGGCAAGGTGCCAGATGCTGAGGATACAGAGATAATTAAGAAAAGGACACTGCCCTTGAGGATCTCCCTGTCTAATGGGATAGCAAACCTAAATGAATGTCACTCAGTATGATCAATACTGTAATGAGATGCAGTCCAGGTAGAACAGGAGAAGAGAGGCTTCATCAGGGCCCTCTAGGGGCAAGTGAGTCACAGAAGACTGACTTTGCCCAAGAATCCTGGAGAGTAGACAGAAAGAGAGAAGGCAGAGAACACAAGAACCACCCAACATGCAGGTGGAGCAGAACACGTGAGCAGGGGATGCTGCTGGTACTTTATATGGTTACAACAAGTCAATCATGGTAATTTGAGAAGAACAACGAAGTCACTTTGCAAAGAGCCCTGGGAACCTGAACAGAGTTCAGAATGGGCAGAGCAGAATTGTACAGAGTGACTCACATAAGAATCAAGTGGGAATCCTGAAAATACAGATTCCTAAGTCTAACCCCTTGTCCATTTTGGCCTGTTCTTCACCATAATTCTCTTTCTGTACTATACTATACTCCACAGCCTCCTTTGCAGCTAGTCTTACATCCCCCATCATCCTTTGCAGCTATGTTATGCTATATCCTATAGCCTTTTTTTACAGTTAGGTGCACTGATGTGACTGAGGTCTAGCCCATGGCACACAAGTAGAACAAACCATCTCTGATCTGACCTGTTAAAATTTAACCTTCACTTTTTCCATTACCTTTTTCCTCTTTTCTGAGTTATTGTGGACAAACACAGGTACCTTAGAAGTTCAGTGTTGAAGACTGACAGATCATCAAACTTGAAGAAACCTTTGGAAATGGCTGCCCACAGATCCAGGACATTCATGAACATACAAAATAAATTGTTACTGAGCTACCATGCACATTGGGATGAGTTTTAACACCCACTCTTTGTTTAACATAGCAATTTGACTCAGTCTTGGAGAAGAGATTTGGAGTATTATTTATTTATTTAATATATATATATATATTTTTAGCAGAGTTTGAGAATCATGCTGGGGGGGCAGGCAAAGCAGACCCCAAGTCCTTGGAGATTTACAGCAGACCAATTAACACAATGTGACTGGTCTTATAGCATGGGGAGTCAAGAGAAGAATTTTGCCTCCTTATCTTTGCCAAAGAGAACAATCTGACTGAAAAAGAAAAGAGAACCTCGGTAGGGAAAATTGAAGTTTGAGATGAGTAAAGATATTCTAACAGCACCAAGCTGCTGTAATTGAGCTCAGGCCTCTTGGGCAGGACAAATAACACTCTAGGGAGTAGAGAGAACTCACTACTGAAGATGTGGTATAGATCTTCCACTGGTAATATCTAAGGAATGTAGAGACTGAAAGAAACTGGAATGTGAGAGATGGTAAAGCAGCCTTGCTTTTTAAAAATGGAAAAAGAACTTGCAACTGCAGAAGCAAGTTTCTCCTATTCATCCTCATTAAATTCCCTGATCAGATTATTGAGGATGATTCATGAGCATATGAAAGAAATATGGAGCAGTACTCTAGAAGCCAAAGCAAAAGTCCAACAAAGTAGCTGTGTTCTCAATTTTGTAATAGGCATGTGAACTGGTTAGTCTTTTTGTTAACATGGTACAAGCTAGGGTCATCTGGGAAGATGGAATCTCAACTGAGAAAATGCCTTATTGTGGGCAAGTCTTAATTAATGGTTGATGTGGAAAGTTCCAGAAAACCTAGACAATGACACCCCTAGGCAAGTAGTTTTAGTATGTATAAGAAAAAAAAAAATCAAGCTGAGCAACCCATAGGGAGCAAGTCAGAAAGCAGTACTCATTTGGTTCCTGCTGCCGGCTTCCTGTCCTCTCTGAGTCTTGCCTTGGCTTTTCTCAATGATGGACAGTGATTGGGAACCCTTCCCTCTTCAAGTTGCTTTTGGACATAGTGTTTTATCACATCATTAGAGAGCAAACAAAGACAGTTTGCTAGGTTATTACGTCAGGGATCTGTTTAAGGTAGGTAGACACAAAGCATACCAAGGGTGGATACTTATTTGGCTATCTCATGCACAAGATGAAGTACAGTGGGCCTTTGTGAGTAGAACAAACCAAGGACCATAATTATTGGGGTGAAAATTGCATCTATGTTGGACATGAATGTGTTAATGTTTTTGGTCGTTATTCCCTAAACACTATACATAGTGACTCTTCACATTTTATTTACATTGCATTAGATATAATAAGCAGTCAAGAGATGGTACATAAGGGCACATTTGTAGGTGGTATGCAGTGATGCCACTTTACATAAGGGATCTGAGCATCCTTGGGTTTTGTTATTTGCAAAGGTCCTAGAATATGTCCCAGGACAGCAGCAAACAATACTGTAATTTTAACAGCATACCAGAATACCCAATAGGCAGATTTAGAGTTGTTTTATGACCATACTCAAATATGCTGACCAATGCCACTGTAAAAATACACTTGCTATTCCTACTAGCATTACAGATGACTTATTCCATACTTAACAGATTTTGAGACAAAATGCAGAAAATACTTCCATTGACCCAATAAGGCCCAAAGAACAGACTATTGTGCTAAGCTAAATCTAATGGTATGAGGTGAAACAAGGAAATGGTAGCATTAGATATATAATCCTTAAAAAGTCCCCTGTGAGGTCAGAGTGAGAGCCATCAGCTACAATACAAGAGATTATAACAAATGACATCACAGTATCAGTTGGCCACGTTGTTTAGCTTCTCTGATCATAAAGCCATTGATTGAGGGATGACTGATGGAGGGAATCTCTAGGTTCATTGGGCCTCTTGCTGTTTGTGGAATTTAGTCATGATTTCCCTTTCTTAAGATGCTTAAGATATCCAGAGGATGTCTGCCAGAGTTTCACCTGGTAGAGATATGTTGATGAGTGTCAGAACCTTTTCATTTGAAAAGTATCTGAAGAACTGAGAAAAGTGGGTCCTGGGAAATGCAGAGGTTAAGTGAAGCCTCTAGGGTCACCTGAGACCTTTACATCCTTATATGAAGGGTTGTCAGAAGTAACAGGGCTTAGGGAAATGGCCTGGTGGGCAATTGTGTTACCTTTCTATAATCATCTAGCAGCTGCCCACAAGGGATGGGCTGCCCATAGAGAGAGCCGAAGAGTTGATGGTTCCTTTGTGTGATAGCTTAGAAGAGATAATGCCTGGCATTCTTCCAGGTGTCAGTTACTGGCCACTATTTCTAAGAACTTAAAGTATGGATGGCATTAACTGAAGCAGGCTCAAATGCTCTGCCTGGTTTTCTTGGGTGGTGTAGCAAATTACTATAGGACCATTGGTTTGAAATACTGCAAATGTATTACCTTTTTTGATTTTTTTATTTATTTTTGAATAAAGTCTCATTTTTTAATCCATATATCCCCTTGTTCAAACTCCCTTCCCACTCTCACACCACCCAGTTACTCTCTCTTCTTCCCATCTCCTTATCTCCTTCCCAGCAAGGGCAGGAGGTCCCAATGTTCCAAGGTGGCTTAGTTCAACATCCACTCCAGGCAAGTCCAATTTCCTCACCCTAATATCAAGACTGGGTTAAGTGTTCCTCTGGAGGGAATGGGCTCCCAGGTGCTGGTCCAAGGTGCTTCAGATCCCAAGCTGTTCAGTGGTTGTGGTTTGCAGCTTGGGTGTGCTTTGCTTTTTATTTAAAGTCCACTAATGAGTGTGTACATCCCCTGCTTATCTTTCTGGGTTTGTGATACCTCCCTCATGAGGATAGTTTCCAAATCCATCCATTTGCCTCAGAATTTTAGGATACAATTTTTTCTTACTGCTGAGTAATACTCCATTGTGGAGATGTACCACAGTTAATCTATTCTTCAGTTGGGCATCTAGGTTGTTTCTAGGTTCTTGCTATTATGAATAATGCTTCTATGAACATAGTTGAACTGATGCTTTTGGAGTGCGAATGTGCATCTTTAGGATATATGCCCAATAGCAGTATTGCTGGATCCTTGGGGAGATTGATTCCCAGTTTTCTGAGAAACCGCCATACTGCATTCCAGAGTGTCTGAACAAGCTTACACTCCCACCAACAATGGAGGAGTGTTCCCCTTGCTTCGTAACCTCTCCAGCATAGGCTGTCATCTGTGTCTTTTATCTTAGCCAATCTGACAGGTATAAGGTGGTGTCTCACAGTTGTTTTGATTTACATTTCTCTGATGACTAAAGATGTTGAGCCCTTTTTCAAGGGCCTTTCAGCCATTTGTAATTCTTCTGCTGAGAATTCCCTTTTTAGTTCTGAACCTCATTTTTTAATTGGGTTGTTTAAAACTTTGGGCTCTAGATTCTTGAGTTCTCTATATATTTTAGAGATCAGTACTCTGTCACTTGTAGGGTTGGTGAAAATCTTTTCCCATTCTGAGGCTGTCATTTTGTCCTATTGACTGTGTCTTCGGCTTTACAGAAGCTTCTCAGTTTCAGGAGGTCCCACTTATTGATTGTTGTTCTTAGTGTCTGTGCTACTGGTGTTATATTTAGAAAGTGGTCACCTGTGCCAATGCATTGGAGGGTATTTCCCACTTTCTTTTCTATCAAGTTCAGTGTGGCTGGGTTTATGTTGAGGTCTTTGATCCACTTAGACTTGAGTTTTGTGTAGGGTGACAGGCTTGGGTCTATTTGCATTTTTCTACGCACTACCCACCAGCTATGCCAACACCATTTGTTAAAGATACTATCTTTTTTCCATTGAATATTTTGGGCCTCTTTGTCAAAGATCAGGTGTTCATAGGTGTGTGGGTTAATGTCGGGATCTTCAATTCTATTCCATTGATCCACGAGTCTGTTTTTATGCCAGTACCAGGCTGTTTTTATTACTGTAGCTCTATAGTATAATTTGAAATTGGGGTGGTGATGCCTCCTGAGGTTCTTTTGTTGAGCAAAATTGTTTTGGCAATCTTGGCTTTCCTGTTATTTCAAATGAAATTGAGTATTGTTGTTTCTAGGTCTGTAAAAAATTGTATTGGGATTTTGATGGGAATTGCATTGAATCTATAAATTGCTTTTTGTAAGATTGTCATTTTTCTGTGCTGATCCTCCCTATCCAGGAACATGGGAGATCTTTCCATTTTCTGATATCCTCTTCGATTTTCTTCTCAGTGATTTAAAGTTTTTAACAAATAGATCTGTTACTTCCTTGGTTATAGTTACTCCAAGGTATTTAATGCTATTTGCGGCTATTATAATGGGTGATATTTCCCTTATTTCTTTTTCAGCCCTTTTATCTTTAGTGTATAAGAGGGCTATTAATGTCTTTGAGTTAATCTTGTATCCTGCTACCTTGCTGAAGGTGTTTATCAGCTGTAGAAGTTCCCTGGTAGAATTTTGTGGGTCACTTATATGTGCAATTATATCATCTGCAAATAGAGGTAGTTTCACTTCTTCTTTTCCAATTTGTATCCCCTTAATTTTGTTTTGTTATCTTATTCCTTAAGCTAAAACTTTGAGAACTATATTGAATAGATAAGGGGAAAGGGAACAGCCTTTTCTCATTACTGATTTTAGTGGGATTGCGTTGAGTATTTCTCTACTTAGTTTGATGTTGGCTGTTGGCTTCTTGTAAATCACCTTTATTAGATTGAGATATTTTCCCTGTATTCTTGATCTCTCCAAGACTTTAATCATAAAGGAGTGTGGAATTTTGTCAAAAGCTTTTCACCATCTAAGGATATAATTATGTGGTTTTTGTCCTTCAGTTTGTTTATATGATGGATAACATTTAAAGTTTTCTGTATGTTGAACCATCCCTGCATTTCTGGGATGAAGCCTACTTGATTGTGTTGGATGATATTTTTTATATGTTGTTGTATACGGTTTGCCAGAATTTTGTTGAGAATTTTTGCATCAATATTCATGAAGGAAATTGGTCTGTGTAATTCTCTTTCTTTGTTGTGTCTTTGAGTAGCTTGGGTATTAAGGTTATTGTGGCCTCATAAAAAGAGTTTGGCAATATTCCTTCAGTTTCTACTGTGTGAAATAGTTTCAGGAGTATTGGTAGTAGTTCTTTGAAAGTCTGGTAGAATTCTGCACTGAAACCATCTGGACCTGGATTTATTTTACTTGGGAGGCTTTTAATGACAGCTTCAATTTCCTTTGGAGTTGTAGGTCTGTTTAGGTATTTAATCTGATCTTGATTTAATTTTGGAAATGATACTTGTCCAAAAAGTTGTCCATTTCCTCTAGGTTTTTCATATTTGTGGAGTATAGATTTTTCAAAGTATGACTTGATAATTCTCTGGATTTCCTGGGAGTCTGTTGTTATGTCCCCCTTTTCATTTCTGATTTTGTTAATTTGGATACTCTCTCTCTGCTTTTTGGTTAGTTTGGATAAGGGTTTATCTATCTTGTTGATTTTCTCAAAGAACTAACTCTTTGATTCATTGATTCTTTGTATTGTTCTTTTTGTTTCAGTTGTGTTGATTTCAGCTCTAAGTTTGATTATTTCCTGCCATCTACTCCTTCTAGGTGAGTTTGCTTCTAATTGTTCTAGGACTCTCAGCTGTGCTGTTAGTTCTCTAGTGTGTGATTTCTCTAGGTTTTTCATATAGGCATCTAGTGCTATGAATTTTCCTCTTAAGACTGCTTTCATTGTGTCTCATATGTTTGGGTATGTTGTGAATTCATTTTCGTTAAACTCTAGGAAGTCTTTGATTTCTTTCTTAATTTTTTCCTTGACCCAGAGGTGGTTCAGTTGAGTGATGTTTAGTTTCCATGAGTCAGTAGGCTTTCTGTGATTTTTGCTGTTGTTGAACTCTAACTTTAGACCGTGGTTGTCTGATATGATACAAAGGATTATTTCCATTTTTGTATGTACTAATATTTGCCTTATGACCAATTATGTGGTCAATTTTAGAGAAAGTTCCATATGGTGCTGAGAAATATGTATATTCCTTTGAGTTTGGGTGGAAGCTTCTGTAAATATCTATTAAATCCACTTGCATCATAACCTCTGTTAGACTTCTTATTTCTCTGTTGAGTCTCTGTCTAGTTGACCTATCCAAGGGTGAAAGTGGGTTATTGAAGTCTCCCACTATTTGGGTGTGAGAATTGATGTGGGATTTGAGCTTTAGTATTGTTTCTTTTACATATGTACGTGCCCTTATATTAGGGGCATAAATATTCAGGATTGAAATCTCATCTTTATCAGTTTTTCCTGAGATGAATAAGTAATGTTCACTCCTGGTCTCTTTCAATTGATTTTAATTTGAGGTCTACTTTGTTAGATATTAGGATGGCAACACCAGCTTGTTTCTTGGGGCCATTTGATTGGAAAATTTTTTCCCAACCCTTTACTCTGAGCCTGTGTCTGTCTTTGTGGTTGAGGTGTGTTTGTTGTATGCAGCAGAAGGATGGTTTCTGTTTTTGTATCCATCATGTTAGTGTGTGTCTTTTAATAGGTGAGTTGAGTCCATTCATATTAAGGAATATTAGTGACCACTGATTGTTATTTCCTGTTATTTTGTGGTAGCTTGTATGTATTTCCTTTCTTTGGGTTTTTCTTCTGTGTGATTATTGATTGTTTGTGGTTTCATGAGTGTATCTGGAATCCTTAGGTTGGAGTTTTCCCTCTAATGCTTTCCAAAGGGCTGGATTTGTGGACAGGTATTAACTTTGATTTTGTCGTGAAATATCTTGTTTACTCCATCTATGGTGATTGATAGTTTTGTTGGATATAGTAGTCTGGGTTAGTAGCCATGCTATTTAAATGTCTGTATAGCTTCTGATCAGGACCTTCTTGCTTTCATTGTTTTTAATTGAATAGTAAGGTGTTATTCAGATGGGTCTGCCTTTATAGGTAAGTTGGCCCTTTCTTTTGCAGCTCTTAAAATTTTTTCTTTGTTCTGTGGCTTGATTATTATGTGGTGGGCAGGCTTTTTTTGGGGGGGGTGCTAACTTGTTTGGTGTTCTGTAAGCTTCTTGTAACTTTATAGGCATTTCATCCTTTAGGTTGGGAAAGTTTTCTTCTATGATTTTATTGAATGCATTATCTGTGCTTTTGAGCTGGAATTCTTCTCCTTCTTCTATTCCTATTATTCTCACGTTAGGTCTTTTCATGGTGTCCCAAATTTCCTGAACATTTTGTGCTATGGCTTTTTTGGTTTTATTATTTTCTTTGACTGATATATCTATTTCCACTATTGAGTCTTCTACTCTAGAGATTCTCTCTTCCATCTCTTAGATTCTGTTGGTTATACTTCTATCTGTAGTTCCAGCTCTTCAGATTTTCTGTTTTCTTTTTTGTCTTACTTTGTGCCTTTTTTATTGCTTCTATTTCAATTTTTAGTTCCTGGAATGTTTCTTTCATTTGTTGGTTTTCCTTTTCTTGGTTTTCTTTGTTTTCCTTCAAGGATTTGTTCATCTCTTCCAATTTTTTGTTTGTATTTTTTTTTAAACTTTATTTATTTATTTGCCTTGGTGTTTGCCTGGAACTGGAACTACAGACAGTTGTTAACTGCCATGTGGGTGCTGGGAATCGAACCCGGGTCCTCTGGAAGAGCAGATGGTGCTCTTAACCACTGAGCCATTTCTCCAGCCCCTTGTTTGTATTTTCTTATGTCTCTTTAAGAGAATTTTTTATATCCTCTTTTAAGGCTTCTATAATCTTCATAAAGGTGTTTTTGAGGTTCTTTCCTTCTGTTTCCTCTTCCTTCTGTTCTGTTCAGGTCTTGATGTTGTAGAGCTGCCAGTTTCTTCTGGTGTTGCCTTTTTGTTCTTAATATTGTTATATGTATTCTTGCACTGGTGTCTGCCCATTGCTTCAGTTGTTCACACTTAGTCAGCTCTTAGTCAGTTGTAGTTAGAGGGCTTGTGTGTCTCCTGTCTGCTCTGAACACAGGTTCTGCAGTCTCTGACTTTGCTCTAGACACATGTCTGAGTTTCAAAGACATCTATCTATCTGTCTATGATGAAGCAGTTTGCCCTGGAGGCAGGGCCTGGCTGGTCTGTCTATGATGAAGCAGTTTGCCCTGGAGGCAGGGCCTGGCTGAAGGAGGTCCTTTCTGCTAGGAATTGCTGGGGAAGGATCCTCCCAGTTTTAGCCTAGGGCCAGTCAGCTTGCTTAGAGTCTGAGATCTAGGCATGAACTCGGGCCCCCTCTTCCCCTGGAGAGGGATTTTCTGTGAGGCAGCCCAGGAGCTGAGATTCCCTCACCTCTGAGTTTGCTCTGGACACAATTTGGAGTCTGTCTGGCAAATGTATTATCTTATATGGTAGTTGTAAACATAAGTCTGTTCCTCCAGGAGAGAATCCTCTCTATTACTTCTTAACCTTTAAGAGTTCCCTGCATTCAGTGGTTCCTGGCCCTTTATCTTCCTCTGATTTTGACCTTCCAGCGGTCACTCAAAAGGACACTTGGTATTGTGTAGGTCCATCTGCATAGTCACAGTTTATCAGTAAATTTCAAGGCCTTGAAACCATGTTTATGTAAAGTAAGATGGTCACAGCTTTTGGGGAATTAGGAATTAACATCATAATTTAGAGAACCATTATTCTGTCTACCCCGGCCAGCCCTTTTGTATATTGATTTATTTAACTTAAGCTCTCATTGCTTTTGAGGGTTGGGCATCATTTCCACTCAAGCAGTGAGAAACTTGGGGAAGGTAAATAGGGCAGGGCCTTGCTCAGGTGTGACTGGGCTTTGAACCTGGTTCTAAACCATTGTTAGTCCTGAACCACTAAGAGTTATACCACTGGGTTATCAGGTATAACTGTGCTCAGCCAGGAATTTCAAGCATTACCAACTGCTTTTCTTTAATAGTGTTAACTTACTTATGACATTATTGTGGCTTATTTTTCTCAACTGTAACGTTAAGTCAAGCGTGTCTGACTAATATTAAATTTAACCAGTCTCCTCTTGCTATCTCCTCAGCATCTTCAGCTAGCAGCTTCTTCCTTTCCTGGATTTTGTCACCTTGAGCTTTCTCAGACACAGGAGTTTGGAATAGTGTTATTTTCTGAGTTAGGATCTGACAGTCTTTGTAGACTAAAGGTTACACAGCTGCAAACATTTGTTTTTAACCTAAAGTAACAGTTATCAGGGAGAGCATACAAGGATTCCAGAAATGCTGGTTAAAAGCCTTGCAGTTCTTTGGGGCAGCCAGCAGTAGCAACATTGGTACCACACGCTGGGAAGGGAGATGTACAAGTGTAACATTCAGGGGAAGCTACTGCTTTTCCTGTGTAGGCACTCAGGCCTGCGGAGTGGGCAGCAAGCAAGTGTCCTGCTCAGACCCCCTGTACTGAGACATTGATTTCCATGTCTGAACATCAGTGGCCTGATTTACCCCCATGAAAAACAAGGAAAGATAAAACAAGGGCCCATTCTACCTGAGTTAGGGACCTGGGTTCTAGTCTGTTCCTGGGACAGAGAGTGTACCCTATATTTTCTCTCTTCTTTCTAGCATATTTCTTTTTGACAACCAATGCCTTCATCATCTACCCACATCCCAGATCTGCCTATGTTGTGCTGTACTGGGCCCTGGAACAAACAAAATTGTATACGGACTGTGCCCAGTTGGCTGGAGAGAGGCCTTGGACACATACACAGGGTGGGGATGGGTGGGCAGAATAACAGGAAGGTTCTGCCAGCATCAGGCAAATGAGGACAAGAGTTTCCAGGGTTCAGGAAGGCACGGCTTGGAGTCAGAAGCTGTGTCAAGACTGTGATAGGAAGGGTGGTTTAAAGGCTTCCCACCCACTGGGTTCTGGGCTTGTCCAGCTGTGGGCACTACCTGGCTGCCTGAGCCAGGGACTACTAGATATTTCTTCACAGAGCAGTGGCATAGAAAGCTTGGCAACTCCACACTGGGCTCCACCATTGATGGAGGGCCTCAGAGTAGGAAGAAAGGAAAGGGCCATTTACAAAGATACTTAAAAAAAAATTAATGCCAGATACTGGGCTAGAGAGGCTGACACTGGCCTTTCCGGGTATCTATTTTGTAACAAACACTGACTTTAGATACAAAGAAGACTGCAACATACTCCCTCAGAAAGACCAAGCCAAAGCTTACAACCTGACACAATGTAGGAACCAGACAGGGTGATTTTCCGGGAAGGTAAGATACCAAGAGTAAGTAACAAAGAACATGTGAGGGGCTGTGTGAGAAAACCAACTTTTTTTTTATAAGTAATTTATTTTTATTTTATGTCCATTGGTGTTTTTCTTGCATGTATGTCTATGTTAGGATTCTAGATTCCCTCAAAATGGAGTTACAGACAGTTGTGAGCTATAATGAGTGTGTTGGGAATTGAACCAGGGTCCTCTGGAAGAGCAGCCAGTGCTCTTAACCACTGAGGGATCTCTCCAGCCTGTGCCTTTGTTTGTACACCAGCAATGGGGTATTAAGGCAATGAGGGATCAAATACATATACACATTCTCTCTCCTGCCACACACTTTCTACTGTGGCTTGAACCTAGGGTCTCACACATGCTAGCCGAATGTTCTGCTTCTGAGCTACTCCCTGACCCAAAGGTGCCATTTTCAGAACTCATCTATCGAGGGGACTCCATTTCTTCAAGTTCACACCATCCTGTTGGGCTCACTGATAGCTTCATAGCCAGCTGGACTGTTCCCCCACAACACACAAAAATGTATAAAATGTATTCAGGTCATATCCATTTCTCATTTCATCCCTCTAGCTCCTTTTTAGATCACCCCTATGCCCTCCCTCCCTCCTTCTCTCCTTCCCTTCCTTCACTTCTTCTCTTCCTCCTTACCCCTTCTATCTCTCCTGAAACCCACCAAGTCCAATTAGTACCTGCCATATGTACATAGGTAGAGGGCCAGTTACTGGAGCATGGACAACCTACCATGGGCTTTACCCTTGAAAAAACTGATTCTCACTTTCCAAGGCTAGTGAACAACCCCCATACTGGAACGCTGACTGGCTTGATCTTGTGTAGGCTTATGCTGGCAACTACAGCTACTGTGAGTTTAGGAGTGTAACTACCCTGTCATGTCTGGTATGCAGTGTTAGGCCTGGTACTGTTGGACCTCTGGCTCTTACAATCATGTTCTTTCTTCTGCAATGTTTGCTGAGCCTTGAGCAGGAGCAGAGTGTGATATAGCCCACACAGGGCTGGACACCCTCAATATTTGTTCGCTGTGCTTTGGGTACTTGTGAGTTTCAGGGTTGATCACTATTGGGGGGTGAGAGTTACCACTACTCTGTGGGTGTGAGGGTAGACATTTGGAAGGCAGTTTGATGCTATGTCTTTTTAGCAAAGTAGTAGTAGTAACATGTTCTCCCCTCTGGGACTTTTTAATTTTTCTGTGTGCGGGTCTAGCCAACCTTTTCCTGGAGAACATTGTTCACTGGAAGGATCTCAACCTGACAGTCAGCATATCTGTGATAAGATAAAGGAATGTGAAATAACTTTTTAAAAATATCCAATTGATTTTCTTTACAAAATACTTTATTAAGTTACAATTTCTGCACTGTAAAATCCATCCATTTTAAGTTTGAAAGGAAGTGAATTTTAGTAAATTTATAGAAATGCACAATTGTTCCCACATCCAGTCTCAGAACATTTTAATTATCAGAGAGGATAATTTCAGGGCACAATGCAGTGGGTGTGGGCTCACTGGGCCTTTTGAACACACATTACTCCTAGTGTTGTGCCTAGGAAACTCTGTCAGTGTGTTTTGAGCAGTTACTTGGTGGTATGCGTTTGGAGGCAAAAATAAGTAAAATGAGGCTGAAGGGAGAAGAACCTGTGTGCTTGAAATCTTAAGAAATCATTATCTATTTTGTGGATCACTTCATTAATAAACAGATTATTACAAAAGTAATTATTTTAGAGATGGGAAGTGCCATTAGCCAGTACTATGTTGCTGCCTATTGGGACATATAAGAAGTCTTTTTAATTTGCTCTTCAAAAATCACTTACACCCACAAAACCACTCCAGTCAAGGAAGGAAATCTAAGTCTGGGCAAACCTTCGTTACCATGGTAAAAACAGCTTTACCTTTTTCTTTTTTTCTTTTTAATTTAATTCATTTATTTCCAGGCAGATTTTTTTTTTCTCTCCAGAAGTCACAGTTTGGGTGCAAGACTTGTTTGCTAAGAAGAACCCCAATTCCAAGCCTTTGTGAAAGTAGCTGCCTGCAGCCTAAAAGGTTCCGTTAGTCCTCCAGGTCCTGAGGAGTGAAGGGAACACTAAATTGTAAGCACTCCAGTGGTTTCTATAGAACACACCCATTTCAGGAAACCCAATAGTCAGCTGGGCTTAGTGGTGCAGTCCGGTAATCTTAGTTATTTAGGTGGTTGAGGCAGGAGGATCACAAAAGCCTTCCTGGACTACACAGCAGGTTCAAGGCCAACCTGAACAATAGGTTCTCAGTTGAACCTACTTCAAACTGAGAAGAAAATCCAGGACTGGGGATATACCTGGTGGTTGTAGAGCACTGGTATAGTAAGCTTGAAGCCTTGGATTCAAACCCTGTGTGAGGGAGGGAGAGAGGGAGGGAGAGAAGGAGGGAGAGAGAGAGAGAGAGAGAGAGAGAGAGAGAGAGAGAGAGAGAGAGAGTTTGTTTAGAAGGACTTCCTTTTGGAGTCTGCCACACACTCTGTCCTTCATCAGCTTGCTCTATAGGCTCATAAAATATGAAATCTGTCTCCAGGTGAAATAGAATCAGTTTTCCTATCAAAACTGAGAAAAATACAAAATGAATGATCTTACGTTAGAAAGGCTTCCAATGCCCTGGAGTTCTGCCTGTGAGGATATGGAAGGATGGGTATTGTGCTCCCGTCTACTTTAATGGGGGGGGGAGACAGATTCCCCCAAACTAAACTTGAATCACAGACTTACGCTTTTTTAAATTAAAAGCTGAATTTATCATACAGTGAAAAGGTTTTACCACCTTAAAGGGACAGACAGCCTAATGCATTTTTATACTGTGAACAGACGCACATCAACCTAGGGAGCAAACATAGCCTGAGACTTCTCTGATGTCCCATCCAGTCATTACCCTCACAAAGTCACCAACATCTGCTTTCTATCAAAACTGATTTTTTTTCTGTATAAATAGAATCACACAGTATGCATTTTTTTTTCTTTTTAAATCTGGCTGTTTTCACTTAATCTCAGTGTCTGTGAAACTCATCATGCTATTCCCTATAACAATGATTCTTTGTTTTAGCTTCTCTGAGATAGAGTTTATGTAGTCCTGGCTGGCCTGGGACTCACTTGGTAGGACTTGAAATTGACATAATCTTTCTGTCTCTGCCTCCTGAAAGCTAGAATTGTACGAGTGTGCCACCATGCTGGTAATGGCTCTGTTTTTATATTATTCCATTGTAGAAATACACTTTGTTTCTGTTTCTAGCCAGCCAGGCAGCCTGCAGCCTTTTACCTGTTTTATGACCTCTTCAACTCAATATTATCTAGTCAGTGAACTCACCTGAGCAACTGAGTTTCTTTCCTCATTGTGATCAAATAACTGGCAAGAAGTGGCTGAAGAGAGGAGGCAGGGTTCATTTTGACTTTTCTTTGAGAAGGGATACAGCCCATCATGGTGGAGAAGTCATGGCCCCACACTCATGAAGTAGCTGGCTGCACTGAGTCTACTCGAGGCCTACAGCAGATACATAGTGGGGCTGGACTGTAAAAATCTCAAGGTCAGTCCCAAGTGACTCACTTCTTCCAACCAGGCTCCATTTCTTAAAGGTTTTACAGTCTTCCCAAGCATTGCTTCCAGCTGGGGACTATTGTTCAAATAGACTAATTTAAGGGACCATTTGCACATCAAACCCCAACAGTATTAGAAATGTCCATTTCCTCTAAATTGCACATTTTATTATTGGCACAAAGCTGTTCATAGTGTTATATTATTAACTGTTTACTATTTATGTTTCTAGGAATGACAGTCCTTTCATTATTTTTTATTAGTACTTTGCTTTTTGTCTTTCCTTGGCATTTCTAGGGATTTGTAAATTTTATTAGCTTTTAAAGAACCAAATTTTGACTATGTTGATTGTTGTTCTATTTTATGTTTTTCTAGTTTCCTTTCTGCTTAGATATTTATTATTTATTTCCACCCAGTTTTTATTTGCCTTACATTTGGTGTTCTTTTCTAGTTCTTCTCTAGCTCTTTGCTTTTCTGTTATTCTTCTTCTCTCCCACAGATGTATGTTCAGGAGCATAGTTCTTTTTGTTTGTTTTGAGATAGTGTCTCACTTCCTGGCCCAGGCTAGTCTGGAGCACTGTATTTCTTCTTCGGCTTTCTAAGTGCAGCATCTTAGGTGTTAGCCACATCTGGCTTAAGGGTATCAGTTTTATCTTGTGAGTTCTTTTTGGACTTGCCAAACACACATGTGTAGAGGCCAGGTGTGGATGTTAGATGTCTTTTTTGATTGCTAACTTAATTTTTTTTGATAGATTCTCTCACTGAACCTGGAGTTTAACCACTGGTCAAGGAGCCCCCGGGCTCCACCTGTCTCCACCCCTCACCAATCTCCACCCTCCACCCCTTTTCTGAGATCAGAGACTGGGTGCTGGTGTTCTCAGACTTTACATAGGTACTGCACAGCACTGAGCCATCACCCCAGTCTCAGAATGTTGCTTTTTCATTATCATTCAACCCAGAATCCTTTTCTAACCTCAATTGACATTTCCAATTTTTAATTAAAAAATTAATTAATTAATTAATTAATTTTGAAACATAGATTACTTGGAAGTACTTAGTAATTTTCAAGCATTTTGGGGCTTTAGAAGTATTTCCTATTGATTTCTAGTATATTTTTCTTTTTTGTCAGAAGACAGACTTCGAGTTCAGTCTTTTGAAATTTGCTTTGAAATTTCCTTTGTGGGATGTTCCATGCACACTTGAAAAGAATGCAGTCCTATTGTTGCCGGGCTTACCATTACATATGTCATTGAGGTCAAGTTTGTTTATCGTGCCGTTCAGGTCTTTATCTTTGCTGACTTATTGTCTGTAAGTTTTTCTATCAGTTACTGAAGGATGTGTTGGAAATCTTCACCTATGATAATTGGTTTGCCTTTCCCTTTGCTTTGCATGTCTTAGATACGCACAGGCTTCAGATGATCCAATCTCCCTGCTGAATTGACTTTTTGTCATTTTGAGCGCTTTCTCTTTATCTTCGGGAATACTTTTTGCCTTTTTTTTTTTTTCCTTTTGCTTCTCAGTCTTGTTCTGTCTGATAGCGGACAGAGCTAAGCCAGCCTTGTCCAGGTTTGTGTCTTTATGGCATATTGTTTTCTATCTTTCCACTTCTGAATTTTTGGACTCTGTTTGAAATAACATATAGCTGGGTTATTTTTTATTTTATTTTATTTTTACTTTTTAAAGATTTATTTATTATGTATACAGTATACAGAAGAGGGTACAAGATGTCATTCTAGACGGTTGTGAGCTACCATGTGGATGCTGGGAATCGAACTCAGGACCTTGGGAAGAACAATCAGTGCTCTTAACCTCTGAGCCATCTCTGCAGCCCTATTTTTTATTTTTTGGTAGGCTGAGAGTCTATTTAAATTGAATATTGAGTCTCCTTAAATTGAATGAATTCCAGATGTTTAAAGACTTCTATCTCCCTATTTTATATTTTTAAGCTTTGATGACCACAGGTGACTTTTCTTTGTTCTCCTTCTCCGTCTCCACCATTGCCTCTTCCTTTTTCCCTTCCTCCACTAATTTTTTTTTAAATATGCAGAACTGTTTCTTAGCTTCCAGGATGTTCCAATATAGACTGTGGGGCTGATTTGGGCCTTGCTGATAGTTTGTTAGCCTCTGCTGGAGAGTCACCATATATCTCAACAGAATTTACCTTTCAATTAATAATTTCATGCTTCTTAAACAATACATGGGCTTTGCAAACTTTAATCCCATTTTCTGACTCTTCTCCTGTTACACTATTTTGGTCCCGCACGTTACTTCTTTCCGTATTTAAGATCCTCCAAGACGTTGCTGTTTTAAATAGTCTGTACTCAATTAGCCCTGCTCTCTAGTTTATATTTTGGCTCTCATTGCTGCGTTCTCCTTCTCTTTTCAAACTGGGCTAATTTTTTTCTCTCCTGAATGATTTCTTTAGTATTCCTTTAAAAAAAATAAAATTCACTTTAAAGTTTATTTTTTAGTTCACATACATTATATATATACATAAATACATATATATATATAAAATGTATTTTGATAATATACCCACCTCTCATTATTCTCTCCCATTTCTGCCAAATGTCTTCTTACTCCAAAGCTGGCTTTCTATTTTTCTTTCTTCTTTTTTCCACGGTGTGTAAAATGCTGGTAACACATTTCTTTCTTTCCTTTTTTTTTTTTTTTTAAAAAAACTTGCTTGAAAACTTTTTTTTTTTTAGTGCAACCTTAGGGGCCTGGAACTGGCTATGTGGTTCAGGCTGGCCTTGAACCCATGGACATCCACCTGCCTCTGCTGCTGAGTTCTAGGATTAAAGGCGTGGGCCACCCACCACACCCAGCATAATTTTAATAAAAATTAAGAATATTTTTACTGGGTATAAAATTCTGTCCTCACCCTGTTCCTGCTGTGTTGGGTCGGAACACTGCTGCTCTCCTGTATTCTCCTCCGTACATTTAGAAGTTTTCTTTTGTCTTTGTTTTTGAGAGTGGCATTTCCTGCTACAGTGCATCCGTGGACTCAACACATCTCTGTCTGTGTTTGAGTTTCCTTAGTGTGCCTTGAATTTGTTGTGGATTGATAACTGTTCTTGGCCTTACTGTAAATACTAAATCTGCACCATTTCCTCCCTTCTAGGCTGCTGGATTCAGTATTTGCTACTTCTTTTCATTCTCCCTCCCTCCTCCCTCCCTCCCTCCCTGACCTCTGTTTCCCT
>PVIH01026688.1:0-18314 GCA_004025045.1 Sigmodon hispidus | reverse complement strand
TTGGTCTTTGTTCATTTATGGAGGTCTGCCAAAATACGCGTTTTATTGGTTTGCTGGATACCATCAACTTCTCTTGTAAGGGCAATCTATTGTCTATGGTTACATGATCTACTGTTTCAGACTTGGAATTTGTTACTCATCCTGAGGACACTGCTCTTCCACTGTGACTGGATATGACTGAACCCTTTTTGGCTTGGAGTCTGATTCTTGGGGGCTTCCCTGGGGAACCCCCGAGTTATGTTTCCCAATGGTAAAAGTTTGCCATCTTTGTCTCTTATAGATCTACATTCATTTGCCCAATGTCTACCTTTGTTACATCTCCTACATAGTCCAGGAGGTAGTGGCTTTCTGTTTAAGTCACTCCTGTGATTGGAAAAGTTCCCACATTTGCTTTGTCTACAATTTCTCTTTATATGGCCTGGCTTACCACAATTGAAGCAAATAATGCCTTGATTTCTCATCTTAGCATTAGCAATGGCTTGACCTACCCAATTATCTTCATTATGGTATAGATATTCAGCATTAAGTGCATATTGAATCCATTCATCTAAGGGTGCACCCCTGATCTTTAATGGCATGATCAATTTTTTACATGTCATATTAGCATTATCGAAGGCCAAAGAGAGTATCAATTGTTTCCTAATTCTGGATCTGACACTGCTCTATTTACAGCCTGAGTCAACCTCTGTAAAAAGTCTGTATAAGGCTCTATTGGACCTTGTTTAATCTGGGTATATGACTCAATTCTCTGTCCTGGGTCCAAAACCTTTTCCCAAGCATTTAAGGCAGCAGTATGACACAGCAACAGAGCATGGTCATCATAAGTAGCCTGAACTGATAAATCAGCAAACTGGCTTTCCCCAAAGATTTGGTCCTTGGAGATGATAATATTTCCAGTTTGATCTCGAGATTCCAATGCTTTAGCCTCTTCTCTAAACCAATTCCTCCACTGGAAGTTTTGGCCATCATTCAACACTGCGTTTGCCAAATTCTTCCAGTCATCAGGAATTACTCGATTCTGTGCTGACCATGAGTTCAAGGATTGCCTCACAAAAGATGAGTGTACACCATAGTTCTCTATGGCTTCATTTATTTGTTTTAAATCCTTCATGAGTATAGGTTCATAATTGTATCCCACATTGTCAGAAGCCCTTCCACGTGGTTGTGGTTTTTTGGCATCTGCCACAACTAGGAATAGAGTTGGAGGGATGGGGGGTAGTCCCCTCATGGTAACCACTCTAGGTGAAGAACCTTCCCTGCAGTAGCACCATTTAAGAGGGGGCTCTGGGTTATCTTGAGCAGGTGTTGCCTCAAGATCCTTTTCTAAAACCTCCAAGCAAGACTCATAATCTTGTAACCTAGTGGTAATGGTCTTTTCCAGTGTTTTATAGTCTTCTATAAATGATCTCTCCAACAATTTCATAGAATGAGAAATCCTCCCAGTCTCCAAATCTATCCATTCTACTATCTTCTGTTCAAATTTCCTAGAGTTTCCATCCATTATCCTAAAATTTTCATCCATTTTTTTAAATTTTTCATCCAATTTCTTAAAATTTTCAGCAATATGAGTTCTAAATTCCTCTGTGATCAAAGTAGACCTCTCTTCCATGGAAACAATGAGTTTCTGGAGTGTCTTAATACGTTCATCGATGCCAGACATCATAGCCTCATTCTCTCTATGTTGAGATGCCTTAAAATAGCTAAGTATGAAGTACATTATCACACAATAAAGCAAAAGGACTCCTGGGTGGAGATAACCTCCAAATGCATAAACCTGGAAATAATCCTCTATCACCATTGTGACAAAGTGAGAAAAATTCTGAACATTTATCTGGTAAGACATTGTAGAAAGGAAAAAATATGTAGAAAAGAAAAGGAAGAAAAAAATATACTCAGATGTAATGAGAACTTACGGCCAGCAGATGTCGCTGTCGTGATCAGCAGCGGCAGCAACGGTGCGGGAAACGAGGTGGCGATTCGGCTGGGAGGGTCTTTCTCAGATCTTTCAACAAATCCTACCAGGCGTGCTCCAATAGAATGGGTCAATCCGTCTCTTAGGAGTTCTGCTGCGGGTAGATTCGTTCCTGGTTGCATACAGGAGGCTTGTGCGCAGCTGCTAACCAAGTTCAGACCAGGTCCGTGGGTGAGTGAGGAACCCGGCGGGTTTGTAGAATTAGCCCCGTGTTCATGTGCCAATTATTACAGTAAAAACCCACCCTGAGATATGTTTTAAACGGGGTTTATTTTGTGAAAATCGCTTACAAAACAGAGCCGGTTTTAAGCGTAGATGACAGAATGAGGTTGCAGTGCGCCGGAGCCTTTCTAAGGAAGATTCTTCATCCCCACACCGTATGTCAAAACTCCCAGGCAGCTGGGCCGAACTGCGCACTCAGTCGGGGAACTCTCATGAGAGAATGATGACTTCCTGTCCTGGTCCTCTCCCTCGAAGGTCTACTTCCGGAATCCTTTTCAGTTAACCACGCCCCATTAGTCTCCAGTCCTATGACGTGATCGTTCACATATATAGTTTCTGATTTCCCGCTACAATAGTGGGTTAGTGAGCTCTGCCACTATTATTTTTTGGAGTGTGATGAGAGTTATATGCTTTAGTAACATTTTTTACATATATAATTGCCTCATGTTGTTGACCTATAAAGGTTTAGGAGTCAGACTCTATACTGACAGATTTTTTTTTCATGTGGTGAAAAAGTAATGTCCACCCAAAACTGTTTACATGGATTTTATTTTGAAATTATTTTGTTAGATATCAAAATGGCTATAGCAGCTTGTTTTAGGTTTATTTGATTAGAAAGTCTTTTCCCTACCACTTACCCTGAGTCAGGATTTTTTTTAAGTTGAAGATTGCCTCCTTTATGCATCAGAAGCATGGATTCTCTTCTTGTGTTTACTTTGTTAGTCAGTGTATTTAAAAAGGAAGTTGAGTACATTAATTTTATGAAATGTTAATAAGCAGTGATATTTATTATATTTTATATTTTATATATTAAAATAAATAATATTTTAAGATGTAATGTATATGTTTTATATATTTGAGTTTTTTATGGGAGATCATCAATTGCTTGTGGTATCATGGTAATACCTAACTTCTCTAGTTTGAAATTTTCTTTAGTACTTTCTATAGGGCTGAATTTGTGAAGTTATTGTTTAAATCTAGTTAAATCAGGTTTGTAATTAAATATCTTGATCTATTTATCTATGGCTTTTCCTGTGTAGTAAAGCCATTAATCATCATAGGAGGAGTAAAGAATATATTTCTACAAGTAAATTGAACTGGCAATTGTCATCTTTTAGTGTCTAAATAACATCTAACCACAGGATTCCATCTTCTTGTTTCTATTGAGTAGTTTTATATTAGTTTCATAGTTCTGCCTTCATATGTAACTTGACCATTTTTTTGCAACTCTTTTTAATATTTATTTTATAGGTTTACTATCCTGATTACTATGTGGTGAGCAGAATTTGGGGGTGTTTATCTATTTTGTGTTCTGTAAATTCTTGCAACTTGGTAGGCATTTTCTTCTTTAAATGAGACAGTTGGTCTCTATAACTTGTTGAATACATTTTCAGTACATCTGCAATATTATTCCTCTTTAATTAAAATTATGTTTAATTTTAGTGTTTTCATAATATTTCATGTTTTCTGGAATATTTTGTTATGACTTTTTTTGGTTTTAGTTACTTCTTTGACTAACCAATTTTCATTATTTTCTACTGCAGTGGTTTTTTTTCTTCTGTCCCTTTCCATTTTTTTAGTTATGTTTGATTTATCTGTTCCATTTTGCTTGTTTACATTTTTTTTATTTCCCAATCAATTCTTTTTTTTATTATGAACAAAATAGTTACACTTTCTATCCTGTATAACCTTATCTTAGGTCTTTTACCCCTTCCAAAACATCAGGTAAATCTCTGTCCTCCACAATTTTCCATCCCCTCTCTGAGCAGGCAGCAGGCAGTCCCAAGATCCCATTGACCCAATAATGCTTAGTCCAGTCTCCACTCCTGGCAAATCCAGTTTTAACCCACAACCTCAAGACTGATTCAGGTGTTCCTGTAGGGGGACTGAGATTCAATGAGTCAGTTCCAGATGTTTCTGAGGCCAAACTGTTCAGTGATTGTGGTTTGGCGCTTGGGCATGCTTTGCTTTTCTCTGGTTTGTTTGTTTGTTTGTTTAGAGAACTCTAATGAGAATGTACATCCCCTGATTATCTTTCTGAGTTTGTGATACCTTGATCAGGAGGATATTTTCCAAGTCCATCCATTTGCCTGCATATTTTAGGATATCATTTTTTCTTACTGCTGAGTAGTACTCCATTGTGTAGATGTACCATAGTTTTTTAATCCATTCTTAGTTTGAGGAACATCGAGGTGTTTCCAGGTCCTTGCTATTACCAAAAATGCTACTATGAACATAGTTGAGCTAATACCATTGGATTATGACTTTGCATCTTTAGGGTATACACCCAGAAGTGGTATTGCTGGTTCCTTGGGAAGATTGATTCTCAGTTTTCTGAGAAACCTCCATACTGCATTCCAATGTGGCTGAACAAGCTTCCACAACCACCAACAATAGAGGCATGTCCCCCTTGCTCCGCATCCTTTCCAGCATAGGCTGTCCTCTGTGTCTTTTATCTTAGCCCATCTTACAGGTGTCAGGTGGTATCTCCAAGTTGCTTTAGTTTGCATTTCTCTGATGGCTAAAGATGATGAGCATATTTTCAGGTGCCTTTCATCCATTCGTAATTCTTCTACTGAGAAATTCCTTTTTAGATCTGAACCTCATTTTCTGATTGTGTTATTCAAGGTTTTGGGCTCTAGACACTTCAGTTCCTTATATATCTTAGAGGTCAGTCCTTTATCACTTGTAGTGTTGTTGAAAATCTTTTTGCATTCTGTACACTGTTGTTTGGTGCTATTGAAAGTGCCCTTGCATTACAAAAGCTTCTCAGCATCAGGGGATCACACTCTTTGATTATTGATCTTAGTGTCTGTGCCAGTGGTGTTATATTTAGGAAGTGGTTGCTTGGGCCAATTCATAGAAGTATATTTCCCACTCTCTTTTCTATCAAGTTTAAATGGCTGCATTTATGTTGCGGCTTTTGAACCACTTGGATTTGAGTTTTGTGCAGGGTGACAGGCTTTGATGCTTTTGAATTTTCAACACACTGCCATCCAGATATGATAACACCATTTGTTAAATATACTATATATTTTCCATTGAATATTTTGGGCCTCTTTGTCAAATATAAGGTGTTCATAGGTTCTTGAGTAAATGTGTGGATCATCAATTCGATTCCATTGATCCACAAGTCTATTTTTATCCCAGTAGCAGGTTGTTTTTATTAATGTAGCTCTAAAGTATAACTTGAAGTCAGGGTTGGTAATACCTCATGAGGTTAATTTGTTAAGAAAAATTGTTTTTGCAATACTGGATTACATGTTATTCCAAATAAAATTGAGTATTGTTTTTTTAAGGTCAAAAATGTATTGGGTTGGGATTTTGATGGGCAGTGCATTCAATCTGTAAATTGCTTTTGTAGAACTGTCATTTTTACTATGTTGATCCTACCAATCCAGGAACATGGTAGAGCTTTCCACTTTCTGATATGCTCTTCAATTTCTTAGTGATTTATAATTTTTGTCAAATAGGACTTTTACATCTTTGATCGTAGTTACTCCAAGGTATTTAATAATATTTGCAGCTATTATGAATGGTAATGTTTACGCTTTATTCTCTTTCAGCTCTTCTATCTTTAGTGTATAGAAGGGCTACTGATTTCTTTGAGTTAATCTTGTATACTGCTACATTGCTGAAGGTGTTTATCAGCTGTAGCAGTTCCTTGGAAGAATTTTGTGGGTCACTTATGTATACAATTATATCATGCAAATAGAGATAGTTTCACTTCTTCTTTTCCAATTTGTATGCCCTTGATTTCCTTTTGTTCTCTTATTGCTTTGGCTAAAACTTTGAGAAATACATTGAATAGAAAAGGGGAGAGAAGTCATCCATGTCTAATTCCTGACTTTAGTGGGATTGATTTGATTTCTTCTACATTAAGTTTGATACTGGCTGTCAGCTTCTTGTAAATCACCTTTGTTTTATTTAGGTATACTCACTGTATTCCTGATCTCTCCAGGGTTTTAATCATAAAGGAGTGTTGGATTTTGTCAAAGGCTTTTTCAGCATCTAACGATATGATCATGTGGTTTTCTTCCTTTAGTTTTTTATATGATCGATAATGTTTAAGTTTTTCGTATGTTAAAAAAGACTTGCACTTCTGAGATGAAGCCTACTTGGTCGCGGGGGATGATATTTTTTATATATTGTGGTATACGGTTTGCTAAAATTATGTTGACAATTTTAGCTTCAGTATTTAAGAGAGAGATTGGTCTGTATTTCTACTTCTTTGTTGTGTCTTTGAGTGGCTTGAGTATTAGAGTAATTGTAGCCTCATAAAAGGAATTTGACAATATTCCTTCATTTTCTACTGTGCAAAATAGTTTGAGGAATAATGATCGTAATTCTACTTTGAATGTCTCATGGAATTTGAAGCTGAAGCATCTGGACCAAGGCTTTTATTTTCGGGGAGTCTTTTAATGAAATCTTCAGTTTCCTGAAGGGTTATAGGCCTGTTTAGGTAATTAATCTCATCTTCATTTAATTTTTGTAGATGGTACTTGTCCAGAAAGCTGTCCATTCCTTCTAGGTCTTCCATTTTTGTGGAATACAGATTTTCTTTTCTTTTTTTTTTAAGGTTTCTTTTGTTTACTTTATTACTTTATTGCTTATTTTCTAAAAGCCCACAGAAGTGAGTGAAAATATCCCAGGTGCTAATTCCAAACAACATGAGGCAAAAATGAAGCACTAAATATTACAAAAATAAAACTTTTAGCTTACTTACTAAACTAGCAAAAATTCTCTGGAGATGAATCTGTTAAATTGGTCTATAATGCATTAATAAAGGGAGGACATGTATTTCCTAGTGAATATTTTAAACATGAAGTACATGAGCAAAAAACAAAAACAAAAGCAAAAACAAAAACCTCCCCAGGATATAAAATGTTTCAAGTCACAGCCTCCTGAACAGACTAATACAAATTTGTTTCAACCTGAAGTTAGAAGTGCAAAATTGTTAAAAAATAAAAATATTTCTATTTTCCTCAGTAGTCTACTGATAAATCCTACAAGTCTTTAAAAGGCTTTTCAATGACACAAGCCACCAATTCTTGGCAAGCTCCTTGCTTATAATGATCTTCAGAAACTGGACTTCTCTTCCTATGGGCAAGCTTCACAGTTAGTTAGCATAGCTCCATGTTGAAAATCATCTTCAGACTGAAGGAAGACCCACTGATGGCCTCTGTCAATATGTCACTGCCTGCATATCTACAAATGTGCGCCACAAGGTCCCGAGGCAGGTACCACCCTCAGCTAATAAACAGGAAACAGATTCAAGACAGGAAGAAAAGGCCAAACATTCTACAGATGCTATTCTTCATAAAACACCAAGGGCTTTTGGACTAGAAATGAGGTCATTGGATAACTTCAAAGCTGGGGATAATGTTGAGGGTTTTGGATGCTTGGGTCACAAATGAAGATGCATAGGTGCAGGAAATTCTGCTATCTGGGCTGCACGTCCATACACTTCTACTGTCTGGTTCACCTACACTTCAAAATGCCTAATGCTCAAAAGGATGCCTCCAAACAGCATCTGAGCTGCTGTGGGTGTTTCCAAATCAGACAGAGGTCACACAAGGCCTAGAACTTTATGAAAATTGAGGCATTTTGTCTAGTATGACATCTAATAATGATTACTTCGAAGTTGATGAAGTAATTAAGAGCTCAGTTACACTTTGCTCTATTTGTCATTCTGTTGATTAGAAAACACCAGTCCTCCACAGGATGAATGACTGTAGCTCATATAACAAACAAGGCAATGCGTTCTTGGAATCTAACTAGCCTTGAAAAACTATCCACCTACTCACTCATTAACCTTCTTTCTCAATGCACAGCCGCCAGTGCTTTAATGTAACCAGAGCATTCTTAGGCTAAGGTCCTGCGGAAGACCTTACATTTTTTAGAATTCAGAATAGTGTTTCAGTGTAGAAAGGTGTCTCCTGGCTCACTTGTAACCACAGGCAGTGGTCCAACTTTGGTAAATCACTGTGTCATGGTGAAAGAGCTCTGTTCTTCTTCCAGGCCATCCTTTAGAGACTTGGAAATGGATGGTAGTGCAGTTTTTTCTGGCCATCTACCAGGCAAGGGACCCCAGGCTTCTTGGGGTAAGTTCGGCTAGCAATTTTAAAGAACTCCTCGGCAGCATCAAGAGCAATGAGCCGGTCCACGACCAAGAGGTACCTCTCCGAGAGCTCCCAGCTAGCTGGAAAGATGGAGGTCTCTTCAGACAGTTTCAACAGCATCTCTCGGGCTTTTCTCGTGTTTTTAGAATCGCTCATGGTGCTGAGTTTGGTCACTGACAGCAAAGAGTCTGCTTCCCTTTGAAAACCCAGGTCTTCTAAGATCCGCCTCCATCTGTTCCTCACTTCCCTGCGAATCTGCCGCAGGGCGTAGATATCGTAGTTGAGTCTTTGCCATTCCTCTGAGTCTTTGGTCTGCTGATTACGAATGACTATCAGATTGTACAAGATCCTGTCATCATCTGCCTCTGTATGGGACAAGTCATGAGGCATGCTCCATAAATTCTTTTCATCATCCCTGTCCAGAGTCGCTCCAAATGAGGAATATGGATTGTTACCACTGACCAGCGGCTCCTTCTCGGGCCGCGCGGGCTCCTCCAGGCACTGGCACGGGCAGCAGCAGCAGGCGCTCCAGAGCCAGCCGCGCAGCCCCATGGGGAGCGAGTCTGGGCGCCCGATGGCAGCTAGGGCGCGGGGACGACGGGGGTGGCCGCGGCGTCACGGGTCGGGCCGTGCGCATCACGCCGCGGCCGGGGGACGCGAGCCGCGCGCCGGAATACAGATTTTCAAAGTATGGTCTGATAGATACCTGCATTTCCATTGGGTCTGTTGTTAAGTCCCCCTTTTCATTTCTGATTTTGTTAATTTGGATACTTTCACTTTCTCCTTTTTGATAGGTTGGCTAAGGGCTTATCTATTTTGTTGAATTTCTCAAAGGAGCAACTCTTTCATTCATGGATTCTTTGTAATTTTCTTTTGTTTCAATTGTATTGATTTCAGTTATAAGTTTGATTATTTCCTGCTCTCTATTCCTTGTAGGTGAGTTTGCTTCATTCTAAGGCTTTCAGCTGAGTTGTTAGGTCTCTAGTGTGGGGTTTTCTAGCTTTTTCACATAAGCAGCTAGAGCTATGAGTTTTTCTCTAAGACTGCTTTCACTATAACCCACAAGTTTGCATAAGTTGTGGATTCATTTTCATTAAATTCTGGGAAGTATTTGATTTCTATCTCAATTTCTTCCTTGACTCATAGATGGTTCAGCTGAGTGATGTTTAGTTTCCATTAGTTGGTATGCTTTCTTTGATTTTTGATATTGTTGAACTCTAACTTTAGGCCCTCGTGGTCCGATATGTTGCATGGGATTATGCTCATTTTTTTTATCTGGTGATATTTGCTTTATGGCCATTTATGTGGTTGATTTTAGAGAAAGTCTCTTGAGGAGCTGAGAAATATGTATATAACTTTGCATTTGGGTGGAAGTTTCTGTTGATATCTATTAAATCCATTTGCATCATAACCTCTTTTAGACTCCTTATTTCTCTGTTGAGTCTCTGTCTGGTTGACTGATCCAGTGTTGAAAGTGTTGTATTGAAGTCTCCCACTGTTAGGGTGTAAGAACTAATGTGGGATTTGAGCTTTAGCAGTGTTTCTTTTATATAAGTAGGTGCCCTTATATTAGGGGCATAAATATTCAAGATTGAAATCTCCTCTTAACCAATTTTTCCTGTGATGAATAAGTAGTGACCATCTTGGTCCTTTTTTTTTTTTTTGCTTTTTTATTACTTGGTACCAAAGTAGCTAAAGTCTACCCTGTTTGATATTAGGATTGCAACCCCTGCTTGTTTCTTAGGACCATTTGCCTGGAAAATCTTTTCCCAACCCTTTATTCTAAGCCTGTGACTGTCTTTGTGGTTGAGGTGTGTTTTTTGTAGGCAACAGAAGGATGGCTTCTGTTGTTGTATCCATCTTGTTAGTGTGTGATGTTTTATAGGAGAGTTGAGTCCATTGATATTAAGGGAAATTAGTGACCATTGATTGATATTTCCTGCCACTTTTGGTGGTAACTTGTTTGTATTTCCTTTCTCTGGAGTATTCTTCTGTGGAATTATTGATTGTTTGTGATTTCATGGGTGTATCTGGGGTTCTTAGATTGGAGTTTTCCCTCTAATACTCTCTGCAGTGCTGGATTAGTAGATAGTTATGCATTCAGTCTGACTTTGTTATGAAATATCTTGTTTACTCCATCTATGGTGATTGATAATTTTGCAAGGTATAGTATTCTAGTTTGGCAGCCATGCTTTTTTAGCTTCTGTATGACATTTGACCAAGTCCTTCTAGCTTTCATGGTTTCCATTGAATTGTCAGGCGTTATTCTGATGGATCTGCCTTTATGTGTAAGTTAGCCCTTTTCTTTTGCAGCTCTTAAAATTTTTCTTTGTTCTGTATATTTTGTGGCTTGATTATAATGTGGCACACTGACTTTTTGGGGGGTCATATCTATTTCGTGTTCTGTAACCTTCTTGTATCTTTATAGGCATTTCCTTCTTCAGTTTAGGGAAGTTTTCTTCTGTGATTTTATTGAAAATATTATCTGTGCCTTCGAGCTGGTTATCTTCTCCTTTTCTATTCCTATTATTCTCAAATTAGGTCTTTTCATGGTGTCAAAAATTTCTTGAACATTTTGAGCTATGACTTTTTTAGTTTTACTACTTTCTTTGACTGATATATGTATTTGAGCTACTGAATCTTTCACTTCAGGGATTCTATCTTCCATCTCTTTAACTCTGTTTGTTATGCTTGTATCTGTGGTTCCAGCTTTTTACTTCAGATTTTCTATTTCCATCTTTGCCTCGTTTTGTGCCTTTTTTTATTGCTTCCATTTCAGCTTTTAGTTCCTGCCCTGTTTCTTTCATAGATTTGTTCATCTCTTCCAATTATTTGTTTGTATTTTCTTCTATTTCTTTAAGGCTATTTTTCATATATTCTTTGAGAGCTTTGATGATCATCAAAAACGAATTTTTGGTTTTGCTTCCTTCTGTTTCCTCTTCATTGCTCACTTCATGTCTTTATTTGTAGAACCTCCATTTTCTCCTGAGTTACTTTGTTGTCTTTTATATTATTATGTAAGTTTTTTCACTGGCATCTGCCCATGGCTTCAGTGCTTCACAATTAGGTGGCTGCTTGTCAGTTGTGGCACTCGGCCTTGTGTGCCTCCTGTCACCTCTGAGGAAAGGTCTATTCAATCATTACTTCTGCACTGTTCAGGGGACTGAATTTCAGGTCTTCAATCTTTCTCTGTTTGACCAATTAGAGGTGGAGTGGCAGTTGTGCACACTCCCTCAGCAGCAGCTGGGGGGCCATGACTGACAGAGTTTATGTCTACCTTATAGGGTGCTCTGGGACATGCTCTGCAGACAGCACCCGTTTCCAGAACCAGAAACAAAATGGGAGCTCAAGTCTCCTCTCCCTGGCAGGGATACAGGCACTGGGGCCTGCTGACCCCTCCTCACCTCTGGTTGGGGTCTGAGTCTCTCCTACAGGGTCCCTAGTTTTTATCAGATTGCTCAGTTGGAGGTGGGTAGCCATGGGAATTCTCTCAGCACCAGTTGGGTGACCATGACAGTCAGAGTTTATCTCTGCCTGCTCCAGAAAGCTCTGGCACATGCTTCATAGACAGCACCCAGTCCCGGAACCCATAACTGACATTTAAAAGAAAGAAAACTAGCTTCATTGACTTTGAGAAAAGAGTTAGAATTCAAAAGAAAATTTCATAAGAATGCATAGAACACAGTCAATAACACAAAAAGACTGCCTACAAAATGGGCAAAAATTTTCACTTACCATACTAGTGATAGAGGACTGATCTCTTAAATATTAAGAGAACTCAATAAACTAGATGACAAAACCTTGATTAACCCAATCAAAAGAAAAGTGTTCATAACTAAATAGGGAATTCTGGGCAGAATTTTAAATGGCTAAAAGTCATTTGCAGATATGCTCAACATCATTATCCATCTGACAAATGCAAATCAAAACAACTTTGAAATACCATGTGACACCTATCAGATTGGTTAAGATAAAAGACACAGAGGAAAGCCTATGCTGGAGAGGTTATGGAGCATGGGGAAGTCTCCTAAGTTGTTGGTGAGAGTGTAAACTACTTCAGCCACAATGGAATCCAGGACAACAGTTTCTCAGAAAACTGGGAAACAATCTTTCCAAAGATCCAGTGCTACCACTTCTTGGCATAAACAAACATGATGCATCTTAGCACTCCAAAGCAATAAGCTAACTATGTTTATAGCAGCATTATTCATAAAGCAAGAACCCGGAAACAATCTACATGCTCCTCAACTGAAGAATGGATTAACAAACTGTGGTACATCTACACAATGTAGTACTACCAAGAATAAAAAAAAAATGATATCTTAAAATTTGTAGGCAAATGGATGGATTTTGGGAATATCCTGTTTATCAAAGAATCACAAACACAGAAAGCAGGGAATGTACTCACTTATTAGTGGACTTTAATCAAGAAAGCAAAAAGCAAAGGATGTCCAAGCTGCAAACCAGAAACATTGACTAGTTTGGTATCTAAAAATCTTGGAAAGGCACCATGATGCCCTCCCGAGGAACACCTTACTTATTCTTGATGTTTGTGTGAGTAACCTGCATCTACCAGGTGTAGAGGCTGAATTGTGCTACCTTGGAACCACCTGCCCATGCTGGGGAGATGAAAAATGTGATGTGGAGAAGAGAGGGACTGTAAGAGATGGGATGGGGAAGGGAGCTTGAACAAGTATATACACAAATATATAAAATATGATTTTATTAATATAAAAAAACAAAATAAAATACTTCGTGTTCAAACTAAATTTAAAAAAAGACTGCTCATCACAAATTTCCAAAAGAGATAGTTTTCCGTATTGCAACTAAGTTGATTTTTGAAAGACCTTTTCTCTATGGTTGCATTATGACCAAACTAGATTACTGTGAATATTGGACAACTTATATGTGTTGCCCTTCTTGGCTTTAGTGTAATAGAAAAGCATGATATATTTTAACAAGGTAATTTATATAAAATTATAGTCTTGAGTATTGTAACTAAAATACCATAGAACCCCAAACTGGAGAAGTTGAATCATTGGAAAATTTTAATATAGCACTTCTAACAGCTGTTAATTATCCAACTCAAAACACAGAGGGCACATATAGCACTCTCTCAATTCCTAGGTATAAATATGATTTTACAAAGTTGACATAGCTCCTCAGAGGACCTAGTATTTTCAGTATCAACATTCTTTTGATGATGTTTATTACACCTCCCTGTCTTTTTCATCTTTTATTTTGCATCTTAACATATGCACATAAACTAAGTAAATGACACAGACTGATAAACTGACAACCACAATTTGTGGTCCGATGCATTATCTTAAATGACATTCTCAGGTAACTGCTTGATATTTGATCTAAATCAAATATTTTTAGTATGCCTCAAATCTCAAATTTGTCTCTCTCACATACAAATGACTTTAAATCCATGGAAAATCCCTTGGTGAGGACATTGGTACATGGAGATTGGAAAAATACCATATACCCCTTCATTATTACCCTTTTTTTATATGTTGACTAATTCATGCATCTATGGAATGAAGTTTCTAATCATAGTGGATGATTTATTGGATGTTCTCATGGTTTAGGTTTGAAGTGTGTTATAAGTTATTTTTGCACCTATTTCATGAGGAGGATAAGTCTATAATATATTAGGATGGATCTTTGTGAGTTTTTGGTATTAGTGTACCTGTAGCATCACAGATTTTGGCAATGTTTCTTTTGGTTCTATCATGTTACATAACTTGAAGAGTAATTTAACTAGTTGTTTTAAATTCTGATATACTTCTGTGCCAAAATAATCTGACACTGGCCTTTATTTGAGAAACTATACTATATTAAGAGTTTTACATTTATTTATATTGCTTATCTAACCTTAGTATAAATTTGGCTGTGTTATTTTTCTAGAAAGTTGTCATTGTCTTTAAATATGTTTTAAATATGTGAAGTACAAGTTTTTGAATTGTGACCTTGTAATTCTTTATATTTTACCATTGTGTCTTATTATACCTCACTTTTTATTTTTCATTTTGTTAATTTGGGTATTCTCTCTCTCAGACTTTTGCTTATTTTGGATAAATTTAAAATACCTTATTAATTTTCTCAAAGAACAACATATTTACTTTATTTATTCTTCATTTTGTTCTATCTGTTTATATTTCATTAATGTCAGTCTAGAGTTTGATTATTTTATGGCTTGTTTTGGAGTCATACTTTTTTTGTGATTCTAGGTATGCTATTAAGTTGCTAGTGTGAGTTTTATGAAACTGCATTATGTATGCATTTAGTGCCCTAAATTTATCTATTGGCATCTTTTACATGGTATACTTCAATAAATTTGACGTTTTTAAATTTATTTTTATGGAATTCTAGAAAGTCATTAAGTTTTGTATTTTTCCTTGATGCAGTAGTGAATTTCTTAAGCATTATTTATTTCTATGACATTGTAGGCTTTCTGTAATTGTCATTTATTGTTAACTCTAACTTTATTCTTCACTTTGATCTAATAAGAGACCAGAGAATATTCCCACAATTTTTATCTGTTGAAATTTGCTTTTGGGTTTCTTTAAAGCCTGAGACACTCTAAATAGGAATAAACAGCATACACAATGGGAAAAGGTTTTAACCTACCCTGCAAATAATAGAGGACTGATCTGTAAAATATATAAAGAATTGAAGAACCTAGATCCCAAAACCTTGAATAACCCAGTGACAAAATAGGGTTCAAAACTAACAAGGCATTTCTCAGCAGAAGAATTAAAAATGGCCAAAAGACACTTGAAAAAGTGCACAACTTCTTCAGCCTTCAGAGAAATGAAAATCAAAACAACTTTGAGATACCACCTGACACCTGTCAGATTGGCTAAGGTAAAAGACACAGGTGACAGATTGTGTTGAAGAGGTTATGGAGGAAGGGGAACACTCCTCCATTGTTGCTGGGAGTGTGAGCTTATTCAGTCACTCTGGAATTCACAATGCATATTTCTCAGAAAAGTGGGAATCTATCTCCCAAGAATCCAACATTACCATTTCTGGGTGTATACCATAAAGACACATATACACACTGCAAAGGCAGTAGCTCATCTATATTCACAGCAGCATTATTCATAATAGCAAGAAACTGGAAACAACCTAGATGCCCCTCAACTGAAGAATGGATTAATAAACTACACATCTATACAATGAAGTTCTACTCAGCAGTACGAAAAAAAATGATATTCTTATATATGTAGGCTAATGGATGGATTTGGGGAATATCCTCTTTGGCAAGGTACCAAAATCCCAGAAAAATAAGCAGGGGATGTACTCAACGATTAGTGAACTTTTAACAAAAAAGCAAAAAACAAAGCATGTCCAAGCTGCAAAGCACAACACTAAAGAGCTTGGGATCTGAAACACCTTGGACTGGCACCTTAAATGCTGCTCTCTCTAGAGGAACACATGAAACAATATTGTTGTTGGAGTGAGGAAACAGGATCTGCCAGGATTTGATGGCGAACTAATCCATATTGGAACATAGGTATCTCCTGCTTTTGAAGTGGAGGAGATGAGGAGATGTGCATATGAGAGTAACAGGAGAGGTTGGTAGTGGGAAGATATCTTGAACAAAGATTACATGGTTAGAAAATGTGACTTCATACATAATAAAAAAAAGAAATTTGCTTTCAGTCTGACGATGAGATTTGACTGAGTTTGAGAATATTTTTATGAAAGGTTTTATGGGTTGTTGAAAAGAAAGCATGTATGATTTTGAAAACAATGTTCTGTAAACATCTATGAAGACATTTTAAGATGTATTTTCTCTCAGATATTTTATTTCTGTGTTAAATTTCTATCTGTATACTAGTTCAATGCTTGAAAGTGGTATGTTGAAGTTTTATCAAAATTATTGTGTCAGGTTTAATTTGCAGTTCATGGTTTAGTAACATTTATTTTACATGTGTGGATTTCCTATACATATGACATACATTTTCAAAATTAAAAATCTCTCTGAATGATTTTTACTATGGTGAATTTTTAATGACTCTTCTAATATCTTTTGATACATTTTATTTTGAAGCCCATTTTGTGAAATATTAGAATACTTACACTACCTTATTAATTACATCCATTCGATTAGAAACTCTACTCCATAATTTTACTCTGATATAGTGTCTGTCTTTTTATGTTAAAATGTTTTTCTGGTTTGAAGCAGAAAGTTAGATACTGTGAGTTTTGGTAAAATATTTTCAGTTAGCCTCTTTCTTTTGGGTAAATTAAGTGTATTGATATTTATAAATAATAACTATGTTTTTAATTTTTTTCTGTATTTTGATGATAGTGTTTTGTATTCATAGATACTTTGGGATTTGCTTTTGTAGGATTATTTATTACCTGTGATTATGTTGGTGTATGCAATTGTCATAGACAGAAGATATTCTTCTGGTGCTTTTTGTAGGGCTGAAAAGTGGAAAAATAGATTAAATCTGCTTTTGTCTTGGAATACTTTATGTAGTCCAACTATGAAAATGGAAAGTTTTGTTGAATATATTAGTCTGAGATGGCATTTATGATATATTTCTTTCAGGATAATATTTGTCCAGAATCTTCTTTTAATGTTTCTACTGAACATTTTAATGTTCCACTGATGAGTTTTCTTTTATAACTTACTTGGCTTTATTTTGTGCATATTTAAATATTCTCTTATTATTTCTTTGTTTAGTGTGTTGATTATAATGTGTCAAACATATTTTTCTATTTGATCTTTCTCCACAGAACATTTTTGGTACTTATTACACTTAGTTTATTGTTCTGAACATCCCACTGTTGCCAGAGTTATGAAGACTGACACTTCCTGTACAAAGACACTTCAAACCATATTTTTCAACAAGAGATAATGACCAAGGTGAGGTGACATGATGGGAATTGACATATAAGATTAATGAGATAATGGATAAGTAGTTCTTGAGCAAGATCACAGAATTATAGCTGAAAAGAGAGAGAATATTTTCTCCAGAAGATATGCAAAATACTTGGTTTCTCTGTATCTCCCTCTTTCCCTCTCTCTCTCACACATACATACACACAGACACATCATAACACAAAGATATTTACCAGAGAGCAAGTTCTTTGGTTTTGTCTATCATAGTTCTGAAAAATTTCACAATGTTGGTCTGTAGGAAATTTGGTAAATGTCAGACTTTTATAAATGTGGGTATGGTGACTAAGCACCTTGGGTATACTCGGATAGAAGATGCTGTTTTGTTTCTCTTGTAGATTTAACATTGTCCAAGACAGCATTTTGAAATTGTACTTGCACCTTTAATTTTCTTTTACAATGAAAGTTGTCTGAGATAAATAATATACATGTCCAGCAAAAATGTTGTCTGTCATTTTACTTTCTCTTTTCTAGTCCTTCAAATGTATTTTCAAATACTTCTCTAAAAAAGGGTGAACAAAACTGACCAAATGGCAGAAAAGCACCTATGTGTTCATGAAAAGAAACTACATCAGAATGACAGACTTAGGTAACAGAAATATTTTGTTTCTTTCTCTCATTGGTTAAATTGTTTTAACGTGCCTGGGTATCCTTCCAATGCATTTTCCTGTCATAGCTTCGTTTTAGTGGGTATCATACCTCCTCTTATATATTCATTACCTTGCTTTTGTCCAAATTTTACAAAAGCAAAGACCAGCCATCATAACGCATAGGCCTGTCATCATTTCCCTTGATTAAGATGGGTGGCCTGCTGATTTTTTTTTCCTTTATTTTGTATTTATTAAAAAAAAACACAGTAAAAAGAATTTAAAATGTGGAAGAGTTAACAATAACTATATAGAGGATAAGAATGATAAGCATGGCTTATCAAGGGTAGACATACAAATAAGATTGCTACACCTATATTTTCTTTGTGTTCATCTTTCCCTCTGACTTTTTTTTTTTTTCCATCCCTGTATATCCTTCTTCAAGGTCTCCTCCCCCTCCCAACACATCTGGTCACTTTTTTTTTTTT
>PVIH01026687.1:0-18314 GCA_004025045.1 Sigmodon hispidus | reverse complement strand
CTGTCTTTGCCTGTCTACAGGAAGCCGGCTCCCCTCTTAATATATAAAGAAGGGGGAGATGTAGGGAGCCGGGAGCCCGGTCAAGCAGGAAAGACGGTGCCGGTTTCCGGTACCAAGGCGCGGCCGAGGCGATAAACAACGCTTCTGCGCATGTCCTCCGGTAAGTTTCCACTCTGTGAGCCAAGCCCTCTGACCCTGCATCATGTCAGGCGAGAGTCTGCAACCAATCAGAAGGGGAGACGTAAGAGGCTAGGGCTTGGCAGTATAAAAGCCGGCTCCTGGCAAGGTTTGGGGTCTTCCTCCCATTTTGTAAAGAATAAACTTGCTGCAGAAGGATCCAAACTGCGTACTGCGTTCTTCTTCGCAGGCGAAGACAGGGCGCGGGACACCTATAGTCACACAACAAATATTTGTGTTCCTGACATCATTATAAAGCCTGGGGAATAAATCAACAGTAGCAACGAATCATATTGAGAAGGTCAGTCCAGAGAGAGGAGAGCTGGTTTCTAACAGGAGAGCTCATTGGCTACCTTGAGGCTGCACCAGGGAGGCAATGGCCCAGGGGATGTGCAGGTCAACTAGAGAGTCTTTATCCACATAAGACAGTTCACAGGTCCTGACTTGAGGGGGTCACTACTCCACAAAAGAGAGGAGAGAATTTGGCCTTGTGCACCAAGGATGTTCAAAAAGCAAAGAAAATTTTTCTAGAAGAGCCACTATGTTAGAAAAGTGTTTGCCCATATTTCCTCTAGCTCCTCATCTCAATTCTGACCCTGGGAAGGTTAGATAACAGAAGGTGAGGACCAAAGAAAAGCAAAGCGAGAAAATTCATATCCCTCAAGCCTATTTCTCCAAGAGCCTATGGTTTAACTTGGTGGTGAAATTAATCAGGTGAGAGACAAGTTATACATGAAATGATGTATTTAAATGGAACTAATGACGGTGTTTGAATTGAAATGGTTTTTGTTGTGGATGTGTGTGTCTGTCTGTGTCTCTATGTGTGTGTGTCTGAGTGTACACATTTGTAAGTGCATGTGCTTCTCAAATGGGAGACAGAGGATCACTTCATCACTTCAGATATTCTTTAGGAGCTATCACTCTCTTCACACACTTGAGTTAAGGTCTCTTAATAGCCTACAACTTGCAAAGGAAACTAGGTTGGCCGTCCAGTGACTTCTTGTTCTGAGGTTATAAATGCTGCCACATTGCTGAGCCAGGGAGGGTTGTAGAGATCAGATCGAGGTCCTCATGTATCAAGTAAGACAAGCACTTGACCAACTGAGCCACATCCTCAGAAATATTTTTAGCTTTTAACTGAAGGAAATTTTGAACATAAAATAAAGTGGGTATTAAGTATAAGAAAATTCTATGTTATCATTTGTGGAAAATATTGATTTATTTTTAATGCAAACTGTTTCAGCTTCTGATTAAATTTTGAAGTACTTTAAACATGATGTATTAGTGAGAGCAAAGGCCTGAACTATTGTATCAGAGAATACTTATGAAAAAATGCAAATAAGACAAGGCTTGGGAAGTTTACAAGGCTCAGAAGCTCCTGAAAATTACAAGTTTTATAATCCTCTCTCAAAATCTGTATAGGAAGAAGAGACTCTCCAACCGACTGAGATGCCTACAGGCTCTTGAGAGGGCTCTGGGGATGAATCTTTCTGAATAGAAAAACAATAACTGTAACCATCTAGTCCTCAACCAAGAAGGAAATATTATTACCTAACAGAAAGTGTTAAAAATATGACTTTATTCATAATAAAAAAGAAAAATCAAGATAATCCAAATAAAATGTTAAATGATATCAATTTAAAAAAGAAAAGAAAGTGTATGAAGCGTTTTCCTGCCAAAAAAGTAAAAAATGACAGAAACAGCTGGCTGCCTGGACAGTTCTTTTGCAACATTGTCACATCCATATTCACCCTACATACCTAGCATATCTGACAAACTTATCTGTAAAGCAGAATTTTCTGAAGGGCCTTCCTAACTTGTCTTAGCAGGTTCATCAGTCCTTTTTGTGTCCTGCTTGTCCATCTTGGACAGCGTACTATCAGAGGCTAACTTTTGCCACAAAGAAAGTAAACTCCATATGGGGTTTCTTCAATGCCCATTATCTTCTCTGAAGTAGATTGGTGCTGCCAGGAACAGACATGTCTCATTGTCATTTAAAAAAGAACACATGTTATAAAAAAAAATCTAAAATACCACATTCTGTAGATCTCTGAAATTTTTGAAGACAACTTATCTATCTATAATATATCTTTTTGACCTTGAAACACACCTAATATGAAAAGTTTGATTATAATGACTAATAACTTGCATTTTTATATCCTAATTAGTTGGTAATCATAACTTTCAAGAACTTGCAATTTGTATTGCATTGTTAGATGAGCTGTATATGTACAATACTTTGAACAAGAGTAGAAATGCATGTACAGTATTTTCTAAAAGAATTAATCTCAAATTTGTATCAATATACACAATTTATATACAACGTACAAAAATTCAATCCAATGTAAAATATTTAAAACTAGCAAGTTGCTTTTTAAAAGTAGACCTAATAATCTACTCTTTTATCCTATCATTCCTATATCTTTTTTAGAATAGATTCGGTAATCTACCCTCTCAAATGATCACTTCTATTTTTTTTCAGAGTAGACAATTCACTAAACTAGACTTGGAATCACTTCTTTGATATGTCATCTTTGTCCTATCTGGGGTAAACAGAGATTTGCCTAATTTTTCCCAGTAAAAGTTACACAACTCATATACAATTGTGCATGTATAAAATATAATTCAGCCTAAGAAGTTGACTTGTCATTTACAACATGAACAGAGCTGAAGAATCCATTAAGTGAAAATTAGAAGACGTAATAGACAATAGCGCAAGATCCCACTTGTATGCAGAATCTAAAATAATCTTATTCATAGAAGTAGAAAATAGGAAGGCTGCAAGGGCTGGAGGTAGGAGGTGGTTTGGCCAAAGGATGCAAAACATCCCATTGTTCAGGATGAGTATGTTCTGGATATCCAATGCATAGCATGATGACTACAGAAAAAAAAATGGCTTATTACTTCCTTAGGGGCCACCATGGTCTTAAGGAAGCTCACTAGACCTTGGCCACCAACTGAAGGCCCTTTCCTTACTTCAGTCTGCATTCATGTTCCTTGACAGCAGTTTCTAGGCCCCTTGAACTCCAACTGGTATATCAGGGTCTTCCATGGTCTCTCTCAATCCATACTTCATCAGGAGCACAGAGACCAAAGTGAGAGTCTCTCCTCATGCTCTGTAAACCCAATCTCTAAGCCATCTTTGGCTGCTTCTAACTTGTCTTGGTTTAAGTTGATTTTTAATGCTCTCTGCATTGAAATTCCCTGCCAGCGCTGGGTGCCCTTCCTGCTTCAATTTTGTAGGTTGTTATTAGAGGCTGTCTTTATATAGTGATTTTAATGAAAATGGCCCTCCTAAGCTCATAAAGATTGGCACTATTAGAAAGTGTGACTTTTTTGGAGTATGTGGGACCTTGTTGAAGAAAGTGTGTCACTTGAGATGGGCTTTGAGGTTTCAGAAGCTCAAGCCAGGCCCAGAGTCTCTCTCTCTCTCGCTCGCTCGCTCGCTCTCTCTCTCTCGCTCGCTCTCTCTCTCTCGCTCGCTCTCTCTCTCTCGCTCGCTCGCTCTCTCTCTCGCTCGCTCGCTCGCTCGCTCTCTCCTGCCTGGTAACCCAGATGTAGAACTTCTAGATGCCTCTCCAGCATCATGTCTGCCTTTGTGTTGCCATGATCCTCACCATGATTATAATGAACTAAACTTCTGAACCGTAAGGCAGCCCAAATTAAATGTTTTCCTTTATGACAGTTGCCATGGTCATTGTGTCTCTTCACAGCAATGAAAACCCTAAGACACTATGAGAACAATGTGAATGTCTCTTTAACAATCCCAACATCTCATTTCTCCACATTTGTCTTCCTGGTCAAAAAGAAATGTCTGGTTCTGTTTCCCAGGGCTCTTGCTTCCAATCTTTACCACTCAAAATGAGGTGCATGCTTCTCATAAGTAAGGAAACACACTCAGAGACTTGTTCAAAATCATTCTACCTGCTGTTAGTGGGTCTTGAATTAAAACCTGAAATTCCTAACCTTAAAACCTAAAATGTTTTAGCTCACAAATTAAATCAATCAAAAAGCTGGGTGGTTTTGTGGTGGTGGTGTTAGCTTGGTTGGTTGGGATATTTGTTTGTTTGTTTTTATTCTCAAAATAAAAATATTGAATATTTACCAATTTGCTGCACAGAACTGCTTTGAGTCCTGTTGTCTGAGAGATATAGTATTCACAGTCAAACTGTCAAATTGCTGGGATAAAAACAAACAAACAAAATATTATCTGCCAAAGAATACAGCAGCAGATGAAGGACAGTCATTTTTGTTCTTTTCACGGTCTGTGTGAGCAAGATATTGTGAATATTAACCTTCATCCTGAAAGCCTCCAACTGAATGGTTGCCTTGTTTTCACCTTGGCTTTCTGTCTCTGCTCCCAGAAACCTGACTGGTTACATGTTGGGCTTCACAAAGAAGCTTCCTCGGGAGCTTGGACATCTGTTAGAGTGACCCTTGGACATCTATCTATTACAGAGCCAAGGGAGGAGAAACATCCTCATGTTTCACAAAAAGCAGTATTATTTTTTCCACAAACTCAGAAGTCTGGCCACTCTACAAATTCCCTCCCCTCATCCATTAATCTCAAACTGCCCATCAAGGGTGGACCTTTGATTTCCCATTAAGTCAAATATCTTCTCTTCCCAAACTGGTCTTATGTCATCATTCTAAGTGAAGAGTACACCAGAACTAGCTACATATTTTGTAGAGGTTGATTCAGAATGAAAGCATGGGACTCTGTTTTCCTAAATGGCTCTGGATTCAAGACACGAGTAGCAGAGCCCTAAACCAGTTGTGGGATCCTGTAAGGTTTTAATAAGAGCTGAATAGGTTCTGTGGTGGCATTTATTGTTTTCTCACCAATGTGTGCTGTGGCAAACTTGAGAATAGAAAAAGGTAATCATTACTGAATCCTGGTGCTAACTCAAGCCATCAGTAAATAAATGAATGTTAAGAGAGCAATAATATCCCTTTTCTAGAGTTCTGGAGGACAGAGCAGAGACTATCATCCTGGAAGATTACTGAGATGCAGGTGCCTATCAGATGAGCATGAGTGCACCCATAAAACTGGCCCAGGGTGCCACCTCTTGCCAGTCACTGAAGCCAGAAAACAGACTTCTCAACTGCTAGCCACTGGCCTCCTTGCTCTCAAATCTGCCACTGTGTCCATTTTAACACCCTACAAAGCACACAAATATGGTTCCTTCCTTCTGTCCCCATTGCCACTCCCTAACTTAAGCCTAAACCATTTTTTTACTTGATGTATAGGGCAATAGACTGAATTATTGTATAAAAAAAGATTAAATGATACAGAGGTCAGATTGAAATCAGACATGTCTCATTCCAAACTCGGGTTCCTATGCTATCCTATTATTTTCTATGAAGCTAAAGAATTTTCTAAAGCTGCAAATTGGGAGATTTTTCTGGATATTTTAGATCAAGGTGTTAAAAAAAATTCAACTTTCAGATTATTTTTAGGAGTAGGAAAAGGATGCATTGCTTATCATAACTAAAGAATCCTGAGGACAACTCTCTTCAAAACAGCTAGACCCAGAAAGCCAGGTATTAAATCTGCTTTTCTATATTTGCCTACTTCATTCCTGATGAGGCAAATGGATCTATAGGCAGGAAAGGAAGAAGCCTGTAGTTTTAACTCCCAAGATCACAAAGCTTTACAGAAATGGAAAAGATTTAACCAGACCAGAAATTGATGCAACTCTAGAAGCCCATGTCTGCCAACAGTGTGACCCTCAGGAGACACTAAGATACTACTGTATTGATTTCTACCTAGGCATCTCAGCTCACTACATGTGGTAACATGTCATCATACATCCATCTGTCTGTTCCCTTTTGAGAATGAGAACTTTATAATGAAATAGTCTATGTACCACTTTTATTGGGACCTCCAGCACTTAAAATACAATATACAAACTGTGTTCAAGTAAATAAGAGAGATTATAAACTATGAGAAATCTTTGCAACATTCATGAGCACTAACATTAATACACAATATAAAAATCATGTTTAATACAAATAAATGGGAGAGAGAATTTGAACTAGAAGAAATCTTTGCAACGTTTATAAGATGCTCACTAACATGAAATATCCATGGATGGGAGGGAACCCCCTATTCTCCCTAGAGAGCTCAGTGTAGTATGTTCTTGGGAACTCACCAGAGAGTTTTCAAGAGCTTGACTGTTGTGATAAAAACCAGAAAGATCCTCCTACTATCTCCCATAACTGAGCCTGAGCAAGTGAACTCATTACCTTCCCTACAATTGAATAGGCAAGTAGATCATTAATGAGTCATGATGCTCTAATCAGAGCCATTTCCATACAAGAGTGTGTGCTGAGGGTCTTTTTTTCCAGTTGTAACACATTTGAAATTCAGCCACAATTCCACGTATTAATAGTCATTAGTGGGCTATCAATAACAAGCAATCCTTTAGGTACAGAAGCTAAGCTATGAGCTTGTTTGAAATGTAAACAGGCTATTCATGAATTTCTAATTATAATTCCCTATTTGGCCTTTGGCCAACCTTCATTCCCGGGAAGTAGCCACTGATAGAAATGTTGTGTCATGCCATCGTGACTTCTGGCTGGCAGGTCATAATCTATGACTTGGGAGTTTACAATCCAGAAGCCCTCAAACTTTTGTTCACTTATTTGCCTATTTTAGACGTGTCCCCAAATATCAGTAATGACCATCAGGGCTGGAGCAGCAGAAAAAGATGTGAGCAAAAGACAAGTGAGATCCACCTAGAGCCTTACATTGTACACCAAAATATCCCAATTTTGAAGCATTTACTTATATTGTTCTATCATTAAATAAAACTCAGGATTCAGATATTGGGGTAAAACCCCCAACAGATCCAAAGAACAATGGAGAGATGATCAGCTGACCCTGTGTCTCCACACTACCAGATCAAAAAGTCCTGTGGATCTTTCTGAGTCACTCCCCATTCCTTCCTGTGTCTCTCTACCCTAATCTGGGTCCACCAAAAGCTTTATGATTAATTCTGACCAGCTGAATGTTGACTCTACTCTCTGACTCAAGGTTTAATTTTATTGGTAGTCTTGGGACTGTCAGGGTGCAATCAAAATACCCCACAACAAACTTTTAAAACCAGGCAACTTTTACACAAACATCTATAGTGTGATAGCCCTGGTGCAGTAGAGGTCCTTGGCAGCGTGTGTTCATTCACTCTACCGTAAACAGTGCAGGAGAGTTCTCTGTTGCCACACCCTTGACTGCATTTCCTAATGATAGTTCTTCTGGTGGGGGTGAAATGAAGTCTCAAAGTAGCTTTAATTTGCAGGTCCTTGGTAGCTAAAGATGGCAAAGCTTTCTTTTAAATGTTTGCTGATCATTTGCATTTTTCTTTTGGAAACTTTCTGCTTGGCCCTTTAGTCCATTTTTAATTTGTTTGTTGTTTTCTCATTCTGTGTTTTGAGATCATTATATATTCTGGATATTAATCCTTTGTCAGGTGTATACTTGGCAAATATTTCTCCCACCCTGTAGGCTCTCTCTCCATTTTAACCATTTCTTTGGTTGTGCATTAGCTTTTTAATTTGCATAAAGCTGCATTTGTTGACTACTGGCCACACTTCCCAAGCAATGGGAGATGGTTTTAGAAAGTCTTTTCTATGCCTATATGTTGAAGTATTTTTCCTACTTTTTCCTCTAGTAATTTGAGTTTCAGGTTTTATGTCAAATTTTTTGAACCATTTGGGGCTGACTTGTATAAGGATAGTCATAACTTATTATTTTTTATCAAATGATTTTCTGGTAAATAAAAAATAGTGTTTACAAGTAAATGTAAAACATAGCAGACAGAAGATAAGACCAGGAGCCCGCTAGAGACTAGACAGTACCAAATAAACTATGAACTGCATTAATCATGCTACACAAGATTTATATCAAAATTACCAGTTTGAGAACTGCGGTTGCTTCTAACCTTACTCCCTTTGAAATTACCTCCAACTGGTTTATATGAAGTGATAAAGTGTGTGTTGAAATATTTATTTATTTACTTATGCATTAATGTGTATTGGTGGTTTGCCTTCACATTTGTCTGTACACCTCATGCATGCCTGGTGCCTGAGGAGACCAGAACAGGACATCAGATCCCCTGGGATTGGAGTTACAGATGGTTGTGAATTGCCATGTGGGTGCTGGGAACTGAACCAGTATCCTCTGGAAGAGTCGCTAGTGTTCTTAGCCACTGAGCCATCTCTCTGGCCTCAGGATTATGTTCATATAACTTTAATAATACATTTATTTGAACAATTGGCTCACTGTGAGGAGCAGACAATACCACACCACAGACTTAGAGCCTGGGTGTAGTGATGAGAAAGATCCATTCAGCCCTAAAGACTGATTAAGTTCTGCTCATTTCATGGCCCTGTATGTCCATCCCATGCCTAGTTTCCTTTGAACTGTATATTTAGATGTTGGCTGCTAAACTTTAATTTCTTGTCAATAATTGCAGTGCCTTTTATTTTCTTGATTTTTTAATTGACTTTTCTCGAAATTCAGAATTCGGAGAAATATATTTTCTAAGAAATGCTGGTATTCTTTGTGAAAACAGTAGCTGAGCTTGAGTATCAGTTATCCCCTTGTTCTATTGGAACATTCTGGGACGTGAATATCTAATGTGCCAGAATCCACAATAGCCTTCCTTTCTCTCCTTCAAACTGATCCCTTGGACAAGGTACCACTGACAGCTTCATTTCATGTGTATAATCAGTTTGGCTTCTGGAGATATTTGTGTACCCTCTCTGGGGTTATGGGTTGGTAGCCAGAGACAGTGAAACACCACCAGAAGAGAAGCAACTGGTCTGGATGGGGTGAGCAGGGACCACAGTGAACAGTGAAATATGACCAGATCAATCATTAGATGCAAAGCAGACACATTCGTTTGTCCAGTGGGGAGTCACCAAAGACTTTAAAGAAGTGCAACTCTAGCAAAGAAAGATGAGTTTGATGACATGTAAGGCAGCCTTGGAGGCCACTGGCAGGACACAGGAAGTACAGTGAAATCTGTTGAGGGAAGACAGCTTAACACAAGGCATGTGTGGTGGAAACCGGGGAGAGGGGATGGGCATCGGGTCTATTGCTGAGGGAAAGTGAACGCTTGAACACTCCTTGGAATGGGGTGCAAGGGGAGAGGGCTCTGAGGCTTTGAGTTGTCCAGATACCCCAAGAATAAGGATACCATGTAAAGGGTGCCAGAGCCTTGGCAGAAAATGTTCTAGTTGCCAAGAGCCCCCATTTCCATGTGCCTGTGGGTGAACAGATAAGTAAGATGACATGAATGCCCTCCATACCCCTGTCACACATTCTCGCTACCTTCTTTTCCACTGCCCACACAAATAAAAGCAATCATTGTTTCCAAAAAAGAATTCTTGTAGTTGTTAAATGAGTTTTGAATTTTCTTTTGTTTTGTCTTTTTTTATTTGTTGATTTTTGCTTTGTCTTCATATTACTAAGATAGCATACTCCCCCATGCCAGGAGTGGCTCAGCCTTAGCTTTTATATAAAACTTTCATGGTCCTGTTAGTCTCCAGATCACATCAGGCTGACTCGATCCTAGCACACCTGCTCCCAGCCCTGAGCACATGACATCAATCATCCCCACCCCCCAGCCCTCCCAGTCTCCCCAACCCTCTCTGCCCTGAGCAATTCCAGTCCTCAGCGCCCAAGCTGCAACTGCCCATTACCTGGGAGAGTTAATAAGAAATTCACCTTCCTTTCCCAGCACAAATGAATTCCAGTCAGTTCATTCTCACAGGAAATAAATTTTAAAATGGAAATTAAACAAAACAATTGCTAGCAAAGGTAATAATGGGTCGTCCCTGAATTCTGCCTCTGAAAGGAATACATTACCATTCCCAAGGCCATAGCAGGCTGAGAGAAGCCCAGCTGGCCCCAAAGCTTGCTGGTACTTGGGACATGCAAGCCTGTGGCTCTAGTGTCCAAACCCCCAAAGCCCTGCCAGACTGTTGAACTGGTCTCCAAACTGTATAACTTCTCCTAAAACATTCCCTGGCTGTGTACAAGCACACTTGATGCTGAATTCTCTATGACCTGTAGGTGAGCTGCCCTTTGTCCCTAGGTCTATTCCCAATACCAATCAGGACTTCAGGGACCATAACATAATGATTAAGAGACAGGCTGGTTGTGGGTAGTCTCTTCCATTCTCTACCTGTGTGACCTTGGGCAAATTACTTAAACTCTCTAAGCTTTGGTTCTTATCTGTTAAATAAGATTTAAAAAAAAAAATACTTACCTCTTAGGATTACTGTGAAAGCAAATAAATTAATGCTTGCAAAGCCAAGGCCTCAAAGATCATAAGTGCTCAATAAATGTCAGCTTTTACTATTATCCTATTTTTTAAAGGTCTCCAGGGGCAAAGTGGATATTCTGTAACCTTAAGCGGGTCCCATGTGATTTATTGTTTAAATGTATATATTGTGCTTAAAAGCTTAATGTCTTTCCTTAGAAGGCGTTTATATCTTTAAACAAAACTGATCATGTTAGAAGCCTGAGTCAGGCAAGAGGGCTTGTTGAACTCCTTAGAGAAAACCCATAGAATCGTGGATTGAAATATTTGCAAGCCACATACCCCGTGCACAAATTAGATATTTACTTCTGTTGAAGAATAAGACAGAGACAATGGCTGTAAGAGAAAATGATAATAGTCAAGTAACGACCTGCAACTACAGACAACTGTACTCCTCTCTTTTTTCATAATAATCAGGTAATGAGAAAATGCTAAAATAGTTAAAAGGTTCAGATAAGGGACCTGGGTCCAAAGCGCCAATCCTATGGTTATTTTGATTTCACAGGGGAAGGTTCCTCGTGGATCAAATTTGTTTTTTTCTTTTTAATTCTGGGATAAAGAATTGAAGTTTATTTTGAAGAAAGTTTCGAGAAAAGATGACAGTCTTCCAGTCCAATGTGAGCAGAACTCCAGATGTGGCAGATCATTGCACAATCAGTAAAATTGTTACATGGTTGTTGGTGGGGGATGAACATTCAACATGTATTGAGTGCAGTTCTGCACTGGACCTTTAAAATTCTCATTTTATTAAGGAATTTGCAGTTCCTTTCTAAAAATTCCATCTTTGTCTTAATTTTCAGTATAAAATTCTGACATGAGAACTACCCTGACACAGAGTATTTATTATTATGCTGCTCATAATAATTAAAAACTGTCTCCAGGTTAGACAGTGAATGATGAAACGGTCTTGACTTCTTTGGGTCTGTGTGGGTGTGCTTTATAGACGTTATTTGCTAAACTTTCTTCAGTAGTGATCTACTTTTCTCAATCTACTGAACATCAAGTAAGGTAGCATATTGAACAGCAATTAAAAGTTAACTCTCTGGGGCCAAGTGGAGATGGATGGGAATCCTGCTTTTGCCATTGTGTTAAATGATCATATGCATCCATGTTTCTTAATTTCTCAGTTTTTTCATCTACAAAGTGGGACTGATAATAATATATACCTAGTAATGTAACCACGATGAAGAAATTCAAACAAATTACTCTTACATCAGTGATAATGAATTAGGGTCTAATATTTGGTATGTTCTCATGAATATTAACTCTCATCACTGTGTCTCTGTTTCCAACATCATCGTACCAAGCACATCTGGACTTCAGATCCCAGGTGCCCTCAGTTAGCACCCCATGGCCTCACTAGAGGTGACAGCAAGCCTGGAGTTGTCTGTAATGCTGTTTATCTCAGTTTGGATAGGCGATACTTGACAAGCAGGGAGCTATATGTCCCGTTTTTCCCACACCATCCACATTTTTTAGGCTCACCACTCTAAGCAACCTTGGGCATATTTTTATCTCCAAATATCTAAGCCCATGATCTACAAATCAAAGGAATATCAAGATCACTTAGAAACCATTTGCTGGAGCAAAATCTGTACCTGAGGATTGGACTTTTAGTGTAGTAACACAAAATAGTAGTTGTGGCCAGAATTTGTGTTCCCATTTAGCCCATATTGTGATAAATTTTTCTTCCAAATAGTTTGTCAGCAATTGATTGGCAGGCTTCAACACTGACTTTTCAGATTTCTAAAGTAGATAGTTGGCCACCACGACCACATCCAAAGGCAGGGATTCCCAGAAGCTGGGTAGTATCTGCCCCCTTCAGGCAGGTCATGCCAATCTGTATCTCACCTATTTCATCTATACCTGCCTAGCATGGAAGACAGAGTTTTATTAGCTTGATTAAGAACATATGCACATGTGTCAGGAAGCCGGCATCACTAGAGAGTATTTGCAGGGAATCTCATGGGGTCCAGGAATGGTTTTAAAATACAGAAGCAGCTTTGGCAGCAGTGGTGAAAATGCTCTTGGGTAAGCAGAGTATTTGAGTTAAGGTTTTCTGGCTGCTATTTGTAGGCTGTCTGTGTGGGCCCAGCCATAGTAACTCTAAGGGGCTGGTTAAAAGTCACAGAATTCCTGTGCTACTGTCCTCTGTCAGCAAAGTGCTGAGACAACAAACTTAACCTCTCTGTCCAGTGTGAGCCTATCAGCCATGGTTATTAAATCCCACAATAGGGAGAAGAAGTGAAGTGAATAGAGCTGAACGAAAAAGCACTTTCCCCATTTGGATAGCTGTGCAGAACGGGAGCTTCTGGAGAACAGCACGGAGTGTAATTGCTGGCCTGAAAGAAAAAGAAAAACTATAAAAGGAAAGAGAGAGGGGGGCATTGATAATGAACAATTTATCCTCAGAGCTAACAGTTAATTAATTCTGAAAATATCTGTCAGGCTAATAGAAATGGGGGGGGGGTGCTATGCCACATACACAATTAATAAAATAATAATAACAAAAAGGAAAGAAAAAAGATTTTTTTAAAGGTGTTACTATCTTCTTACAGGCTGGGCCCGGGGCTTCCCAATGTCATTTTCAACACATTTTTCCCCCTCTGTCTCTTTTCAGAAATTGTTCTCATGAATGATTTATATATGTCTAGTTATCTGGAGTGATTTCTATGGACCCCGGCGCATTGCTGCATAATTGTTAATTTTAACGCCATAATAGCTTCAGATGGAGGAAGAGATTAGGCATTTATTGCACAATTAAATGAAACATACTTGAGAATCACAAAGGGTTCCGTAATTATTTCAGACCATTAATAAAATGGGCATTAAATTATATGGGACACAAAAGGGAAAGGAAATAGATTTTCATTACAGCAATAGAAGCTGAGAGAAGTAATAGATCCTTGTTGAATTATCTTTCTCTCTCTCTCTCTCTCTCCGAAATTAATTGTTGCCTAGCTTATTTCAAAGCAAAATAAAGGAGTAAAAAAAAAAAGTACTTTAGAGAACCGCTGATGAAAGGGCTTTGTTTGATGGGGACAATAGCCAGTGATACACTCCAAAAAACAAGGGAATCTTTGATTCTGGGTTCTTACCTTTTCTTCCAACGACTTTCAAGGCAGCTCTTTCAGAAGCCTGGGGTTTCCCTATACCTATCCAACTCCCAACACAACTTGAAGACTCGGGAGAAATGGGGGAGGGTAAGAAAGCCAAGGAAGGATGAGTCAGTGGCTTCTCTCTCCAGCTGTTCCAATTTGGATGGTTGGACACAAACTTGTGGAGTCTGATAACATTGAGAGGATCAGGCTTGAACTTCATGAAAGAAAATGAGAATGGGAAGTCATCCCATTCATGGCCTCATCCATTGACTTAGCATGAGCTTCAGAACAATACTGTGGTGCCCATTGTACAGATAACAAAACCAAGATTTGGGACGTTAAGAAATGCCCACAGTTCTACACCAGCTACTTGGGGGCACACAATAGTATAAGACAAAGAAAATGACATTCCTTCTCTTGAAATATTCCTTCTCTTGAAGAATACTGATAATGGAGTGGAAGGCAGAGAGGTGGCTTTGTAGGTAATGGTACTTGCCACCAACCTGGATGGCTTGAGTTTATCTCTTGGATGCACATGGTGAATAGAAAGGACTTTTATATGGGTGAAACATAATCTATTCTTTTACCTTTTCTGGTGCTATGCCTTCCTACAGAACCAAGTTCCTGGTCCCTCCATCACTATATCAAGATTACTCTTTGGTAGCTCAGTGAGCAGAGTCTCAACCTAATTGTGTGATGTCAATGAAAAAAGGAGGCCAGGGTTCCTGGAAGGCCTGATCTACATCTTCATGTCAATTAATGTATGTGGCCAGTGTGGCTACTACTTTAGACTGGAGAGAGGGAAAAGCTGAAACCCTTGAACTTAATGCCACCATAGGCCACAACATCCAAGAAGCCCCTTCTGTGTCCACTGTGTTCACCATAGGATTTGGGTGTCACTGCCTGTGACAGCCTAGACCTAAAGTCTAGAACTGAGACTAGGCTCAAGTCTTTTGCCTCTACAACCCAGCATCATAGGGTCTACCGCAAGCTGTTCATTAATAATATTTTCACTCCTAAGGTTTCAACTGCCATACCCCACACTTGAGATCCTATAACCCTAAACAGGAGCCACAGTGTGAAGCCCCCATGACTCCATCAGTAAAGTAGGCTGGCCTTTAACAATAGGGAAAATGGCATAGGTAGCTCCCAAACCAGCCTGAAGTCAGATCACAGGGTGAGTTGCAAAGAGCATAGGCAAAGTTAAGGAACTTTGAGTCACAGATATAAGATTCTCAGCTTAAGGATTTTTCTTTAGACAAGATGAGGCTCTCATATGCTAAGGCTTCCCTTGACAATTCCCCACAATCAATCTATTAATATCTATCTTCCCTATAAAAAAAACAGATAATGTTCAAGAAGGTAGTAGGAAAAATAAATTCCTAATTTGTTTGGTTTTTTGTTTGGTTGGGTTTCTTGATGTTTGGTTTTATTTTTGTTTTGTTTTGTTGTTTTGTTTTGTTTTGTTTCTGAGGCAGGATCTCTTCATGTAGACTGTTGGCTGTTCTGTAACTCTCTATATAGTCTAGGCTGGTCTTGAATTCACAGATATCTACCTCCTCTACCTCCTAAGAGCTAAAATTAAAGGTATGAACACACTACACCTATCCGAAATAGAATCAATGAAGAAGCAGATATCATGACAACATTTCCAGATTCAAACAAATAAGGTAGAGGCCAAAAACAAAAGAGAGCCTCTCATCCAGTCATAGCCTGTAATGTTTATGGAATCATAAAGAACAGCAGAATTAACAAGAGACTGAAAATGAACTTAAATGGTTTGATTTTTACTAAAAAGATATATTCTGAAGACTGAAAATCACTGACTTTAATATGACTTCTTTTTGCATCTCATATATAGATTGTGATTTAGCTTCATGAAATCAATAATGAAGATGTAGTTTGCTAAGTGAAGGGTTATAAAGTTAGAACCCTCCCTCCTGACAGCCTGGCTGACTAGATAGCTTAAGATCCCTTCCCTAAATATCCTAACTGACTGGGGCCTGCTTTATTACAGAAATACATGTTTAAATGTATAAATAGGGAAGTCCCTTCCAAAGACAAAACAAAGCATGGATGTCTTTTAAATTTCACAAACTAGAAATAGGTCACATGACAGATGTATTAATTTCTTTTATTTAGTCATGCAATGGTGTGTACATGTATCATAATATGTCATATACCATTAATAGGTACAAGTATTATTGTTCAGCTAAAGATAAAATTTGAACATTAAAAAACAATTAACTCTGGAAATGATAGTCATGAGAAGTATCTGGGGAAAGCTTAAAAGCAAGAGTCAACTGAAGGACCAAAGCCTTGAAGAGGAGTAGAGAGAAACAGAGGACCAAACCTTAAGCCCAAGAAAATGGGGAAATTTTCCTCAAACTCATGTAATAACAAATCCTGAAAAGGAATAGCCCCATTGCTAAAATAGGGGTTAGAATGACCTACTTTCCAGAGAAATGAGCTGAAGAAATATACTATGCTGTGGCTCTGGGCAGGAAACAAGGGCAATGGTAACAGCATTCTTCATCAATGCACTAGAATCAACAGGAGTTCTCTACTTTAGGTCTGCTTACACTCAGGTTTGGAGCTCAAATTTACAATCCTCCTGAGCCTAGAATACAGTGTCCAGAAATCAAAGAAGTTCAGGATTACCAAAGCCCTACAGCAAGCCCAAAAATCAAAGGGAAACACTGCTACCCCTCAGGATTCTTCACCCTCTCAGGACCTAATCATTCATCAGGACTCCCCATTTCTCAGGACCTATTAACCCTTAGGATCCCCAGATTCCTCAGGACCCATCATGACTTAGGACCCTCCCACCCTCAAGACACTCCATTCCTTAGGTCTCCCCATCTCTCTAAACCCACCATCCCTCAGGACTCACCATTCCTTGCTACACCCCATTTCTCTGGACCACTAATTGAGTTGGGCTAATGAAGTCACACTAATAAAAATGAAGAACATCTCCAGAAAACAAGCCATCATGAAGGCGATTCAGCATAAATTACCAATGTAGACAACTTCTTATACATATGAAGTACTTCAATTGTTGAAATTTTATGCATAGTTATAAAACACCCCCGTAGGAAATCTCTTTAAAAGGTGACAGGCATTTTTATGACCCAATAATAAAAATTACAAAATGATTTGATAAATAAATCAAATAAAAATGTAAATTTTCATCACATTGACACTATAAAAATTGACTGGATGTGTTTGGGGAGGAATCAGAATCCACTAAAAAGAAAATGAAGAGAAAATGGATCTAAAGAGCTTAAGCAGAAAGCCACAAACAAACCAAAGGAGATAAAAGGTATGCAAGAAGGGAGAAGAGTATGAGGAAGGAGTGTGTTAATAAGCAACACTTGTTAGGAGACACTAACAAGCTAGCATGAGAGTGAGCTGTTCCAGTGTCCCTTGAAGACAGAACTAGAGCAGAGTATGCAGACAACTGATCTGATCTATCTCAGAATGCAACACACTGACCCCAGGTCTAACTCTTCAGCAAATGGCTCAGAATCAATAACCTCCCACTATAGGGTGCTAGATCAGGGCAGTTCCTCCCAGTATAGTACTTCAATATCACCAAAGCAATTTACAGATTTATTGTGGTCCCCACAATCTCAATGATGTTTGTCCTTCACAGAATTAGAAAACCATCTTCAAATGTACACAAAAACAAAAGATCTTAAATATCTAAAACAGTTTTTAGCAGAAAGAGCAATATGGGCAACACCATATTAAATTATATTGCAAAGACACAGTTAGAAAAAAGTACAATACAAGCATAGTTGTATAGGTCAATTAAATAAAGTAGAACACACATAAATAAACATAAAAAGTTATATCCATATAACTTTTACAAAACTGTCACAAGCCCATCGGTTCCAGTTCCGGTTCCGCTTCCGGGACCGGGTGCTGTCTGCAGAATGAGTCCCAGTGCACTCTGTAGCAGGCACAGATAAAGTCTGCCTGTCACATACCCACAGCTGCTGCTGAGGGAATTTGCATGGCTACCCACCTCCATCACCAACTGAGTGAACAGATTACGACAGAGGTCCCTGAAGGACAGACTCAGACCCTGCCAGAGAGGTGACAGGAGACGCACAAGCTCCAGTGCCACAACTGACCAGGAGCCACCTAATCGTGAACCACTGAAGCCATGGGCAAACGTCAGTGCAAAAACTTACATAATAATACAAAGAACAACAAGGAACTCCAGAAGAAAGTGGCGATCTTACAAATACAGGACCTGAACTGAACAATGAAGAGGAAACAGAAGGAAGCAATACCAAAAATTCCTTTTTGATGATCATTGAAGCTCTCAAAGAAGATATGAAAAAAAGCCTTAAAGAAATAGAAGAAAATACAAACAAAAAATTGGAAGAGATGAACAAATCTATGAAAGAAACATACCAGGAACTAAAAGCTGAAATAAAAGCTGAAATAGAAGCAATAAAAAAGGCACAAAATGAGACAAAAATGGAAATAGAAAATCTGAAGAAAAAAGCTGGAACCACAGATACAAGCATAACAAACAGAGTTCAAGAGATGGAAGATAGAATCTCTGAAGTGGAAGACTCAGTAGCTCAAATAGATATATCAGTCAAAGAAAATACTAAAACTAAAAAAGCCATAACTCAAAATGTTCAGGAAATATGGGACACCATGAAAAGACCTAATTTGAGAATAATAG
>PVIH01026686.1:0-18315 GCA_004025045.1 Sigmodon hispidus | reverse complement strand
AAAAAAAAAAAAAAAAAAAAAAAAAAAAAAAAAAAAAAAAAAAAAAAAAAAAAAAAAAAAAAAAAAAAAAAAAAAAAAAAAAAAAAAAAAAAAAAAAAAAAAAAAAAAAAAAAAAAAAAAAAAAAATTAAAGAAACATTCCAGGAACAAAAACTGAAATAGAAGCAATAAAAAAACATAAATGAGGCAAAGGTGGAAAAAGAAAATCTGAAGAAAAGAGCTGGAACTACAGACAAAAGTAGAACCAATGGAATCCAAGAGATGGAAGAGAGAATCTCTGGAGTGGAAGACTTAGTAGCAAAAATAGATACATCAGTCAAAGAAAATACTGACCCTTCGGACCCCACTCCAACTATAGGAACACCTGACTCACTCTTGAGGGAGGGGGGACAAAACTGGATTTGGCCAGGAGTAGAGACTGATCCAAGCATTATTGGATCAGTGGGACCATAGGACTGTCTGCTCCCTGCCCAGGGAGGGGATGAGTAGTTGTGGAGCAGAAAAATGACCTGATGTGGTGGGAGGGGGAAGGGACCTTGAATAAGGATATACAGGGATGGAAAAAAATCAGAGGGAAAGCTGAACACAAAGTACATATATGTGTAACAATCTTATTTGCATTATCAACTTTGATAAGTCATGCTTATGATTTTTATCTTCTTTATAGTTATTGTTAACTTTTCAGCATTTTAAATTCATTTTACTGGTTTTTTTGATAAATACAAAATAAATAAAGAAAGAAAAAAGAAAATACTAAAACCAAAAAAGCCATAACACACAATGTTAAGGAAATCTAGGACACCATGAAAAGACTTAACCTGAGAATACCAGCTCAAAGGCACACATAATATATACAAGAAAATCATAGAAGAAAAATTTCCTAACTTAAAGAAGGAAATGCCTATAAAGGTACAAGAAGCTTACAGAATACCAAATAGATATGACCAACAAAAAATTTCACTAGCCACATAATAATCCACAAAACATACAGAACAATGAAAAATTTTAGGAGCTGCAAAAGAAAAAGGCCACCATACATATAAAGGCAGACCCATCAGAATAACTCCTGACTATTCAATGGAAATGATAAAAGCAAGAACAACATGGTCAGAAATTGTTCAGACACTAAAACAACATGGCTGCCAACGTAGACTATTATACCCAGCAAAATTATCAATCACCATAGATGGAGTAAACAAGATATTTCATGAACAATTCAGACTTAAACAATACCTATCTACCAATCCAGCCCTCCAGAAAGCATTAGAGGGAAAACTCCAACCTAAAGCTCTCAGATACAGCCATGAAACCACAGACATTCAATAATCACACAGAAGAAAAGCCCAGAGAAAGGAAATACATACAAGCTATCACCAAAAATAGCAGGAAATATTAATCAGTTGTCACTAATATCCCTTAATATCAATGGACTCATCTCACCTATAACAAGACACAAACTAAAAAGATGGATCAACACAGTAAAAATGGCAATCCTATCAAAAGCAATCTACAGATTCAATGCATTTCCCATCAAAATCTCATCACAATATTTTTTGGACCTTGAAAGAACAATACTCAACTTCATTTGGAATAACAGGAAAGCCAGGATTGCAAAAACAAGTTTGCTCAACTAAAGAACCTAAGGAAGCATCATCATCCCAGACTTCAATTATGCTATAGAGCTACAGTAATAGAAGCAGCGTGGTACTGGCACAAAAACAGACTTGTGGATCAATGGAATCGACTTGAGGATCTGGGCATTAACTCAAAAACCTATCAACACCTCAACAGAGAGGCCCAAAATATTTAATTAAAAAAAGATGGAATCTTTAACAAATGGTGTTGGCATAGCTGTATGGTAGTGTGTAGCAAAATGCAAATAGATCCAAACCTGTCATCCTGCACAAAATTCAAATCCAGGTGGATCAAAGACCTCAACATAAACCCAGCCACTCTGCACTTGATAGAAAAAAAAGTGGGAAATACCCTCGAACGAACTGGCACAGGTGATTACTTCCTAAATATAACTCCTGTGGCACAGACACTACGAACAAAAATCAACACGTGGGACCTCCTGAAACTGAGAAGCATCTGTAAACCCAAGGACATAGTCAATAGGACAAAACGACAGCCTACAAAATAGGAAAAGATTTTCACAACCCTACAAGTGATACAGGACTGATCTCTAAAATATATAGAGAATACAAGAAACTAGAGCCCAAATCCTTGAATAACCCAATCAAAAAATGAGGTTCAGAACTAAAACAAGAATTCTCAGCAGAAGAATTATTTAATGGGTGAAAGGCACTTGAAAAAGTGCTCAACATGTTTAGCCATCAGAGAAATGCAAATCAAAACAACTTTGAGATATCACCTTACACCTTTCAGATTAGCTAAGATAAAAGACACAGATGACAGCCTATGCTGGAGAGGATGCGGATCAAGGGGAAAACTCCATTGTCGGTGGGAGTGTAAGTTTGATCAGCCACTCTGGAATGCAGTATGACAATTTCTCAGAAAACTGGGAATCCATCTCCCCAAGGAACCAACAATACCACTTCTGGGTGTATACCCTCATGATGCACATTTACACTCCAAAGGCATTAGCTCAACTATATTCATAGCAGCATTAATTGTAATAGCAAGAACCTGGAAACAACCTAGATGCCCCTCAGCTGAAGAACGAATTAACAAATTGTGGTACATCTACACAATGGAATACTACTTAGTAGTAAGAAAAAATGATATTATAAAACTTGTAGGCAAATGGATGGATTTGGAAAATATGCTCCTGAGCAAGGTATCCCAAACTCAGATGGATAAACAGGTGATGTACTCACTCATTAGTGGAATCTAAACAAAGAACCAAAAAGCAAAACATGTTCAAGCTGCAAACCACAACCACTGAACAACTTGGGACCTGAAACACCTTGGAATGGCACAATGGATCTCACTCCCTCCAGAGGAACCTCTGACCCAGTCTTGATTTTGGTTTGAGGAAAGTGAATCTTCCAGTCGTAGATGTTGAAGTAAGCCACATTGGGATCTTGGGACCTCCTACCCTTGCTCGGGAGGAGATAAAGAGATGTGGAGAATATAGAGTGACTGGAAAGGGTGGGAGGGTGAAGGGAGCTTGAACAAGGATATACGCAGATTAAAAACTATGACTTTAAAATTATATTTAGAATATTAGAATAATTGGAACAGGTCTAAGATAAAGAAAACAATTAATTATATAAAAAGTCAAGTCCTGATGTTTTTTTTCAACAATATTGATTTTACTCTGAAATATTTTGAAAAATAATAAGCTATCAAAACAAGTTTTAGAATGTATTTTATAAACTCTGAACACAGTGTGTGCATGAGAAAAAGGACGAATAAGTAAGGGGAGAAGTCAATACTACAACATCAAGTAGTTGTTTATTTTACATGCACAGTGGAAAACAGAGAAATAAAAGAATATAATTCTATTAAAAAAAAAAGAAGAGAAAACCTGGTCAAATTAATGTTTTTGATATTTAAAAGTTTTCATGATTAAACCAGTCAGGTTCTATAAATCTATTCCATGGTTTGCTTGCATGCCTGTGTCCCTTTGGGTTTGGTAGCAGGAATGTTTATAAAATACAAAATAAATTAATATCTTCACTAACTAATGCATGTTTTTAAATTAAAATTCAACCACTAAGTGAGGTTAATTTTAGCATCCATGATGATTAATTTTTTGGTATTTTGTTGGTAACCAATTTTACACATATATTTTAAGATTCTATGTTTTAGTTATTATATATACAAGAGTATATATATAAACATGAAATATAGAATAAAATATACAAATTATATTTGCATACTTAATTTTCCCTGATATCCTCTATGGAACTAAATATTTGTACTACAGGATAAAGTGTATATATTTAACTATACTGCAAAAAATAACATAGCCAAGTTCAATGTATCTATTTTATATATAAGGTAAAAATCATTCTTTATCTCTTTATGTTAATAATATAGGCATTCTACCACATTCTCATACATGATTATGTCTTTGAACATCAGTGGGGAAGCCACTCTGCTTCAAATCATCTCATCTCATGTTTGAGTATACAGAAATTATTCTCAGAGATGAGAATCTGACTGTTTTGACTATAAGGATGCTCTGGCATTGCTATAACTTACATATTGAAACTTCAAGTATATATGCCAACTGTTTGATCCTTAACTTTTTAGCATTCAAAGTTTATACATTATTTCAGTTACCTATATCTACAGATATGATATAGACTTGTATATAATTTTAATAATCTGTCTTTTTTGTTAAAACAGTTTCTGAAAATTTTGGAATATTATAAATTCTCTTTCTCTATAACCTATTTTCTTAGTTAGAGAAATTAGGCTTTGGAGGGATAGAGAAAGATGGGAGAATGGAAACTGACATGTACACCGTAGCAAGATGCACTGGTGTGCTGGTGTGCAGTGAGTGACTATAGAAAGAAGCAATGAGTTATACTCATTAGAACAATAGAACAAAATGTTAACACTATAAAAGATCAAGATATGAAGTGATATTACTTTTATCTTGACCATAGAAGGGTTGTTTAGCAGAAATTTGTATTGGTCATAGTCCATCCGTGGGCATTAGCTGTGACCTAGTGTGCATTCTTCATCTGTAGTTGAGCCTAACCTGGCTTGAGAAGCTTTAGATTTTATTTTTTTATGTTTCATGTATTTTAGAGAAAAAAGAACTTTTATTACTGTATTTTTAGCTATTATTAATGTTTTGCTTTTTTATATAAAGTTTGATATTGATTTTTAAAAACAACAAATAAAAGAAAAAGAAAAAAATGATTTAAATATTATGTAATTTATGTATTTGACAAAAGTTTATTAGAATGCAGTGTTCTTAATGAATAATATGATATAGACTGCAAACAAAGGGAAAAAGGCCAGCCCGAACATAGATGAGGTGTTGCTCAGGGAGTAAATTTGCACTGACTGCTTTTACTCCAGTAATAACACTTAAGAGCCATTTTATTTGTACCTAATTGTCTCCTAATAATTTTTTTTCATTCTTTCTTAATGGGATTTAATGTCCATGTTTGCTTATTATTTTTGCCTACAGATGAAAATTTGGTCCATCAAAATTACTATTGTTTTTATTTATGAACTAACATATATTGCTCTATTTCAAACTTTTAAATATAAAATAGTTATCATTGTCATATTACCTTCAGGAAAAATTTAAACTAGCATTTACAATGAAGCTTTCTCTTCTACAACTGACACATGGATTCCAAAATTCACATAATTGTGTCTTTTGAAACATTCATGTTTTCTTCTCAATGAATGACTTTGTTCTGCAACATGATAGCTGAAGATTTTGTGTTCTTTTCAGTCCTGGCAAATATAGACAACACAAAACTCTGGGTTAGGTAATTGCTGCAAAAGAATTTAAACATGCGTCTAAATAATTGTGGAGAAAATGGATCTTGAACAATACATCTGATTCCAGCCTTGTTTCATTTGTTCTTGTAATGCCGAAAGCATATAATATGGACAATTTCTGTAGTCTGTCATTATGGCTACATTTAACTGGTGTGTTTGGCAGAAAACACATTTCAACAGTTTCTGCGTGTATTCTCATTTAAAATTATAGTCCACTGTCATTAAAAAAAAAGAAAATAATTATCAGTAAATTTGAACAAGCTGGACACAGGGATTATTAATATAGTTCTGTGGCTGTGATATGATTGTGGTAGCAATCAATAAAGGGCATGAGAGGAAAATGGAACTACTTTCCAGACTGACGCTGCACCTTTTTATGACCATAAAAAGACAGTCATTCTGATGGCTGCTCTCTGCCCTTCACTGGCAGTACTTTCTCTCTGCTTATTGTTGTCCCTACTGATGTAAGTTACTGATAATCGAGGAGTGGGAATTGCTCAAAATTGAATCTGTGACAGTTGATATAGAGTACGAAGTTGAGAGATGCTTGCTCTGCTCAGACTCTTGTTTCATTTCCTTTGTCTGGAAATATTTCTTCTCAGATTTATATTAATAAGCTCTACAATAACTTTACTTTAGATATGAACATAATACCTGATTAATATTCACAAATACATTATACAAATGCTATATATTATTTACTTATATTTTTCTTTTTAAATAAACTAATAATTTCCTACTTTATTTTTAAATTGATATATTTGCTTTCTAAAAATTCACTTGTATGACATTTTTTAATTGTTCATGAAAAAATATTGACTATTTAGAGATCAGCTTTTAGTCCTGGACAAAGCTTGCATTATTCCCAGATATAGTGTAATTTTGATTTTCATGGCTAAAGATGTTGAGCTTCAGTTAATATTTGCTAATTTAAAACTGATGAAGAATAAATAAAATGTTCTTTTTCAAATTAAAAAATAAATTTCAGTGTATCACATTGCTGAAATGTGTTACCTCGCGTATCCCTTCTCTTTCCCCCTACATCCTCTGAATATTCCTAAGGCATGCTCTAATTTCCCATGTTCATAATGACAGCTTCTTTTTCCTTGATTAATATTGATTATATAATAATTATATAATGCATATATGTATGTCTGTGTGTTCAAAGATATATAAATACAACCTATAAGTAGACTTTACTTTTCTGTGTATGGTTTCAAGACTGATAATCCTACATTCAAAAATCATTCAGGGAACTTATCCCTGAGAAAGGTTAATACCCATATTTTCATTATGTAAAGTTTATATTATCTAATTTATTCATTTATCAGTAAAGATAAACTATAAAAGTTCATAATCTGTGTTATACAAGAGAACCAGTGAAATCAACTTTTTAAATTTTAAATTTGTCTAAATGAACACTTTTATTTATTTATTTATTATCAGTTTATTTATTTATGTATTTTTAAGGATTAAACACAATTGGCAAATTCTTAACCTAATTAAACAAAAAAAGTGAAGACTTACTTCAATAAAACCAGAAATTGAAAGGCAAACTTTATAAAGATATGAATGAAATTCCAGAAAATCATAAGGCCTTACACTATAAATTTGTTTCATAAATTGAAGAGTGTGAAAAATTAGTGAGTTTTTAGATAGCAAAATTAAAACTAAATTCAATGAATGATTTTTAACAAATGCATACTTTGTAACACCTTTAATTGAAGTAAAATTTTTCTCTTTCTTCTCATGCTTGCCAAACTCCTCATGCTTCTCAAACTTCAGAGTTTCTTGAATACTAATTTTTTGTTTTAAATTTTTGATAGTCTTAGCCAAGCTAATGTATCTTCTTATTTTAAACTGATGATCAAATTGATATAATCAATTATTTGTTGAAATATTTAAACTCAAGCATACTAAAATTTCCTAATGTTTTCAAATAGATATTAAAATATAAAATGATTGATTCTTATTGTCAATGAAAAATAAAACACAGGAGCTAGAATAATTGCTCAGTGTTGATCATCTGCAACTTCTTTACCAGATGATCCAGGTTTGCTTCTCAGCATCTACATAGCAGCTCAAAATCATCAGTCTCAGGGCATCCTTGACTCCTTAATGGCCTCCAAGGACATCACACATGCATATAAGGCAAAAACATACATGCAGACAAAATATTCATGTGCATAAAAAGATCTTTAAAATAAATAGAAACCCTAAAGTAATATAGCACTAAGTAAGAGTGCATTTTCATTTCCTGTACATAATTTCAACCTACTATTCTATATGTTGTTCCATGGTTCACATTGTTAAAAAAAAGTCTTTTATTTTATATCATCTCTAAGAATTATCTAAGGCACCTTAAATGTTGAAATGTAAATAATTTCAAAAATTAAAAAAAAATTATTGTTATTTTACTAATAAGAACTAGAGAAATGAATTCATTTATACATCATGAAAAACATGAGCCAGTAGCTTCTCCACTACTTTAAGGATCTTCTTAAAGAAGTCAGACCACTGACATGTAGCAGATTTGAATGGTATCAATGCAATAAGGAGCACCATATCATCTATTATATATTTTTGTATCCTGAGTAAGTGACCTGGAACTTATATGTTGCAGGTGTTTGGAAAACTCAGGCTCTTGTCTTATTAAAGAGTGTTAAACTCTATTTACCTAAAATCCAAATTACATGACAATCTAAGTATGATCCCAACCCTTTGTTCTCTCTCTCTCGCTCTCTCTCTCTCTCTCTCTCTCTCTATATATATATATATATATATATATATATATATATATATGTACATATACATATATATATGTACATATACATATATATAATTATTCTTATATTTTAAAAGATTTTACCTATACCTACCACTGCTCCTCCTCTCTCTCCTCCCACTCCTTCCTCTGCCTCTTCCCCATCATTTCCCCTCATCCATTTTCCAGGGAAGGCAAGGAATCCCAAAGTGAGTCAGTTTTCTCTAGCATATCCAGTGGAGGTAGGTCTGAATCCCTCCCCCCAGTATCAAGACTTTGTTAGGTGTTCCTTTGTAGGGAATGGGAAACAGTTTACACACCAGGTATAAACTCTGGTCCTATTGCAAGAAACTCTGCAAACTGCCTGAGCCATTTGACTGTCATTTACATTCAGAGGTTTTAGTTCTTCTCCATGAAGGTTCCTCAGCAATTATTTCAGAGTTAGTGAGCACCCAATAGCTCAGGTCAGCCATTTCTGTGGGTCTTTTACTCATGATTCTGATACCTTTGATGATATACTCTCCCCTTTCTCTCTTTAGCTGTACCAGGAGCTTGAACTGGTATGTAGCTATTGATCTCTGCTTCTTCCTCCATCCATTGCTGGATGAAGATTCTATAATGACAATTAGGGTGGTCCAAGTGCATCAAAGACCTCAATATAAACCCAGTTGCATGAAACTTGATAGAAAAGAAAGTGAGAAATACCCTTGAACATATTGGTACAGGTAAACATTTTCTAAATATAACACCTGTATCACAGACACTAAAATCAACAATACATAAATTGGAAGTTCTGAAACTGAGAAGCTTTTGTAAGGCAAAGGACAGGACAAGGTCAATAAGATAGAACCACAGACTACAGAATGGGAAAGGATCTTTATTAACTCTACATCTGACAGAAAACTGATCTCAAAAATATATAGAAAACTCAAGAAACTAGAGGCCAAAAAACCCCCAAATAATGCTATGTAAAAAATGGGATTCAGAACTAAATAGGTAATTCTCAAAAAAAGAATTTCAATTGGCTGAAAGACACTAAAAGAATTGTTCAACATCCTTAGACATCAGAGGAATGACATAGGTATTAATTGTGTCAAAAATATTTCCATAGATAATTTTCCATTCTATAATATCTACATCTGTATATGTCTCTGGAAATATTTTTGTTCATGGTTAATTGACATTATTTTTCTTTTTGCACCCTACGTTATAATTATTTATGTATAGCAGCAAAAATGCAAGCATAGACTACATCTCAATCACATGAATATATGCCAAAATTTAACAACTTTTTTATTTATTCAGCATAAAATTTTATTTACCAGTCATTTGACAAATGGGTATCAGTACAATGAGAACAATTACCAATCAATGGAGTAAACATATTTAGTCAGGGGCATCATTTTGAAAGTTAACTAGTGAGATACAGGAGTCAGTACATGATGAAAGGAAGTGTTTGCAAAAGGCCTAGGGCAAAAAGTGCTGGATTTGGAGAGGGACATGAGCAAGATGTCGTAAGTCATAAGTAAGCAACAGGAAGATATAGTGTCATAGAAATCTAGAGCACCTCTAGTTTGACTTTGCAGGCAGAAGCTTTTCTATATTATTCTAAATGTTAGTAAAGAAATAATCTGGAGATTGTATAATTTTATTTCCTATAAAAAGTCATCTGATTGCTTTGTGTAATTATTTGCAGAATGGTTAGATTTAATACAAAGAGACTGAAATTTTCCTGTAGTGATGGAGTACAGATAGTGACAGATAAAATTTATGTATTTACATGCACTAGAACTGTATTTACTTGTGGCATCAGAAGAGCAATTTAAATAATTCTTGTAGGATTTGGTAGTTAGGTTAAATCAAGGTTATATAAAAGTCTTGAAAATTATAGACTATGAGAATATTTAAGTTTTAAAGATCATACAAGAGTATAAAAATCCAACGATTTGCCCTACAGCTTTCAGTCATTGTATTCAGTGGACACTGTCATATTGTGCTTTTATAGGAAATAGCCACATGTCCATTCACACTTTTTACTTTAATGACAAAAGTAAATAGCCCACCTGCACTTATTAATAACCAATGCAATATATTCTGTACAATTTATCACTTACACAAGGCCATTAACTCACACTATTGAATTTGAGGGCAGCTTAATTTTTTATTCTCTAGTGTGCTACTATTTTTACTTACATTCTTTCCTTGGCAAAGTAATACTTCTTTACTTGATAAAATGTGATCTAGGGAAGGATCCCTAAGGAGTCCTTGGTTGCAGCTCTCTGGACCATTAGCTCAGAAACATTACACTATGGCCTCTGATGAAGACTAGTTCTGACGTCTACATCAGCACTTCTGAGAAGGTTATTTTTAAAATGACCATTCTTAGGTAAAATGTTTCCATTTCCTTTCATTTCCTCTGAGGGCAAAGCCTCCTATTTCACATGATTTCACATATTGTTACTTAACTTTACAATGGTATAAAGTCAGAAGGCATTCAGTATAAAAAAAAGAAAAAGAAAAAAAAAGAAAGATAGAAAAAAAATCAAATTTTGAACTCTGCATTTTGTCTGGGCAAGCCATAGGCAATAGGGTGCTCTACAGGGAGTCTGGACAGTGCAACAGCTGCACTAGCCCCTCAGATCAAGACAGGACACAGCCCTGACACTATAGTGTGCGGTGCTGTTAGGTTATCAAATGCAGCTTCTATTTTTTTTTAAAACTTGTCCCTTGTGTTTCACCTCTCATTTCCTCTACCCATCTCATTCTGTCTGTTTTCTCTCATAAGAGCCACATTAGGATTAAATTGGTGCCTTGCACATAGCACACAAATGTTCTAACATTGAAGCATATTACCAGTCCCTAAAATACATTTCAACCAATAATATTATCTGTTTTCACATGCTCATCATCATCCAACCATGTCACAGGGAGAGAAATATAAATGGGAGGACAGACTTCAATTAACGTTTGAAAAAAAGACTTGTTAACAGCTTAATTTTTAAAACTGTCACTAATAATATGCTGTGTGCTACCTATATATTTTATGACCGTTAGAAGTAGACTCTCTGCTATGGTGTTTCCCAGACCATATTTTTCTTAAACTCTTTAACTGGTCTACTTAGGGTTCTTCCTTTGATTGTTCTTATTTCCTTTCTTCCTCACCAATGGAATAATGTGATAACCCATTTAGAATGAGCTAACAATAGTACCTATTAATTACAAATTTTTAAATTGTTTAAAGATTTCATAGAGGAGTTTATCAGGGTCCCTGTGTTGTTTGTAAAACAGATCATCCAAATTAATGTATTGAAACTTTAATCTCACTGCAACTATTTGAAAATAAATACTTTAGGTCATAATTAATGTTAAATAAAACTTTATGCTTAGGACTCTATTTCAATAGAAATAGAAAGGATGATTTTAAATGGGGTGCATGAAAACAAAAATTTAATCTTCCCTTTCATATGTAGGAACAAAAACCAATATTTGTAATAGTTTAAGAAATAATACCCAGATGTTTGCTGTTATGAACATAGTTGAGCAAGTATTCTTCTGTTGTGGTTGAATAACTTTTGGTTATATATATATTCATGAGTGGTATCAGTGGGTCATGAGGTAGGCTAACTCCAAATTTTCTGAGAAATCATACTGTTTTCAAGAGTGGCTGTACAAGTTTACATTTCCACCAGCAGTGGAGAAGTGTTCCCCTTTCTCCACATCCTTATCAATGTAGGATGTCATTAGTATTTTTGATCTAAGCCATTTTGACAGGTTCTAAAATGATATCTCTGAGACATTTTGATTTGTATTTTTTCTAATGACTAAGGATATTGAGCACTTCCTTAAATTATTATTTTTTTTGGCCATTTGAGATGATTTGGTTGAGAATTCTGTTTAGATTTGCACTACATTTTTTAATTGGGTTATTTGGTTTTCTGATGTCCAGTTTCTTGAGAAGATGCCCTTCAACCAAAGAATGCATTAAAAAAAAACTCTTGTGGCATATTTACATAATAGATTTTTGCTCAATGATAGACAACAATGACATCATGAAATTTGTAGGCAATTTGATGGAACTAGAAAAACAAGGGGATACATGGATAAACAATGATACTTTATTCAAAATAAACAAAGAATAAAAAAAAACAACAACCAAAAAAAAATGAAAAGAAAAGAAAAATTTTATCCTGAGTATGGTAACCTAGACCTAGAAAGACAAACACAAACCTACACCTAATGACTAATGGAAGGAGATACAGACACCCACAGCTAAGCACTTGGTTGAACTCCTGGATTTTAGTTGAAGAGACAAGAGAAGAGAATCTGGGGTAGGAAGAGTCAGGAGCACATTAGAGAAAACCACAGAGACAGTTGACCTGAGCTAATGGGAGCTCATGAGCTCATGAACTATAGACTGACAGCTGGAGAGCCTTCATAGGACTGAACTGCCCTCTGATGAGGGTGACAGTTCCATTAATCAAGCTGTTACTGGGCCTCCTTGCTATAGGACCAGGAATTATGGTAATTACATTAACTGTTTTTGTAGAGCCATGTCCCTATGGTAGATGCTTTGCTTAGCCTTAAAACAGGGAGAAAGGGATGGGTCCTGACTGAATTTCAAATGTCATCCTGGGTTGATTACTTAAGGAAGGTCTTCCTCCCTTTGAGGAGTGGATAGGTGGTGTGGTGGGGGAGAGGGAGCTAAAGAAGGAAAGGGAGAGGAAACATTAGAGGATATGTAAAGGGGAAAATCCTTTTTAAATTAAAAAAGAAAAATAGATTAAATAACAGCTATTTGCAATTATCCAATTTGAACCAGTTGGCTCACAGTTTGAGCTGAGTCTTCTACAGTGACATTTATCAAAAGAAAGTTATTCAAGAATGTTGTCATTACATATTCTGCTGACTTGAAATAGATCTAAAATGCAAACTAATCAACTGAATTAGTAATTTTGGAATATTCTTTCTTATTCTTACACCTGTAGCTGTATAAGAACATTTTTTTCTTTTTCTTTCAAATGTCATGGATCTTTCTGGCTCAATAATTATATTATTAATGAGCAAAGCACAATGATCAAATTACTTTGGAATTAAAAACAAACAATTTTTGTAGGATTTCTGTGATGTTTAATATTAAAGTAAATACTTTGGTATCTCCTATTTTTTCAAAAAATTACCTATATGTAAATATAGTTACTTATATTAGCAGTTTAAATTTATTTTTGAAATCTGTCATATGTTATTCACTATCCATGGCTTCATCTAAGGAATATAGCATTAAGATTAATATATGTCTATTTTAATTATTTTTGGCAGCCGAAGTCAACTGGGTAGCTAGAGCAATGACAGTCACTCTCCCAATAGTGAAAGATGGAAAAACAAAAGCAGGTATCTTCATTGTTAAGATTATGCTAAGGCTCTGTCCTGCTATGCATGTGACCAAATGCTTTCTTTAATGTATGCTGCATAGGTGAATGAGAAATATACCTTCCCTTTCTTTTTTTTTAATTTTTCTTTATTTTATTTTATTATTATGAACAAAGAAGTCACACTTTTTATCCTTTTATATCCTTATTCAAGATCCCTTCCCCCTCCCACCACATCCAGTCATTCTCTCTTCTCCACAACTCCCCATCCCCAACCCTGGGCAGGCAGCAGTGGTCCGGTCCCAAGGTCACACTGTCCCAAGACTGGTTAGTTCAGCCTCCACTCCTGACAGATCCAGTTTTCTCTCCTCAACCTCAAGACTGACTCAGGTGTTCCTCTAGGGGGAGTGGGATCCAAGGAGTCAGTCCAAGGTGTTTTTGATCCCAAGCAGTTCAGTGGTTATGGTTTGCAGCTTGGGCATACTTTACCTTTTTCTTGTTTGTTTCTTTGTTTGTTTGTTTAGCATCCACTAATGAGTGAGTACATCCCCTCCTTATCTTTCTGGGTTTGTGATACCTCACTCAAGAGGATATTCTCCATATCCACCCATTTGCCTTTCTTATACACACTCAGTTTCATCATAGAATCTGATCTTCCCACCTTGGACTGACTCCTTAGATCCCACTCCCCCTACAGGAACACCTGACTCAGTCTTGAGGTTGAGGGGAGAAAACTGGTTCTGTCAGGAGTGGAGGCTGAGCTAAGCAATATTGCGACCATGGTACCTTGGGACTGCCTGTCTATGGGGGGATGTGGAGATGTGGAGAAGAAAGAATGACCTGATGTGGTGGGAGGGGAATGGGACCTTGATTAAGGATGTACAGAGACAGAAAATATGACTTCTTTATTCATCATGAAAAATAATAGTTAAAAAAAAAAGAATCTGACTTTCTGGCTTTTTCTCAAAGATATTTTTCCTTGCATCAAACCACCCAGTATACATAAGTTGATATTCAATATGTAAATTTTGTAAGGATGTAAGCACTGAGGTAAAGTAATATTTGTTACAGTTGATAATCTTTGCTCTGTAATTTGACATTTTAAAACCTAATGTCATAAAAAATACTGGCTCGTTTCTAGTATATATGCATTTAATTCTTTATATTATGCCAAATATAATTTTTATGAAAACAAACTAACATTTTATATGAACGTATTTTTCCAAGATACAAAATAAACCTGTGACAGAATGCTGGCAGATAAAAATATGACAGAAAGATGAGTTGAAAGATTATGAATGATAGGGGTATGATAGATAAAAGACAAATGATGGATACAGATTACTTTTCTTAGATAGATGGATGATAAATTAGATTAGATTAGGTAGATGAATGGATAATAAATACATGATATATATTTAGAGATTATAGATTAGATAGATAACAGATAGATAAGATATATACAAATACATATACATACTTATATAAGTAGAAACAGACATATTATCTTGGGATATAAGCAGAAGCATTAATATATTTCTATTTGTAATATAAGTTAAACATACTAAGAATAATTGTCTTTATCATATAACATATTGTCAACTATTGTCAGTGATTCACCAATATTAAGATACTAAGAAGTGCTAATTTTGTAATAAATATTTTTTAAAGACTTCACTGATCACAATAAAATGACCATGAAAAGGTCCCTTCTCTCCTTTATGTAAGGTCTACTCTGAAGCTTGACCTAACTGTTAGTCCAGTTCCTTGACTCTAGAATGACTTGTATAGTCGTTTCACAGATAGCTAGAATATCCATATGTATAAAATATACTGTGCACAAAATAAGAAAGGACACAGCCAATATTGAACACACATTTATTTATTTCGATCATATGAATGCAAAAAAAATACATTCTTACAGATTTAGCTAAAATTTAATAAAGCTAAATTTTCATGGCTAACCATATATGTATCTGGTATTCATTATTCTAAGAACTTATAAAACTTTACATAAGCAAAGATTCATATCTTTAGAGAATAAATGGGCAGTCAGAAAGTTCTTTTCAATGTTTTTCTTTTGAGGCAGTTTTTGTTCTAAAACTTGATGAAAGTCATGTAAGCTTGAAGAAAAACATTAACCAGAATGATATTACTGCTGAAAATGATTCACAAAATCAGAGAAACTTACTCATTTCAGTAGAACAAAAAACAAACCAACATCTTGGCAGGGATACTTAAACAAGTGCAGATTACATCATTCTTTTGTATTCATGTCTTTTCGGTTGATAGAAGAAAATTGCATTAAATTACTTTCTTTATATTCTTTCTACATAACAAAAAAAGTGAAAAATGTTGAGAATAAAACATTTGTTACACAGGTGAAACTAATGTCTACAAGAAAAACATCACAGAATAGCTGTTCCAAATTGAGATTTGATGTACCTTCATGAGAAGATAGGAGCAACATGTATTATGACATTGTCCAGGTCAAACATCTTTTCATTCACAATTTTTATAGCTACAGATCTATAACAGTTCTTACTAATTTAGTTAAAACTAGTTTACTTATGGCTATAACTAATACCAACTTTTTAAATTTAAATATATTTTATTTAAAAGAGTATTGTGTTGCTTTCCACATTTTTTCTCCATATTTCAACTATTATGTCCTTTATTCCCTATTAAATAGATGTATTTATTATTATTATTATTATTATCACTAGCAAGGTTAAAGTCATAGAAAAAACTATTGAATAGAACACAGAGATATTCAGACCCTGACAAAGGAATTTAAAGAACCAATCTCAACATTGTTTTTATAAGATGACAGAAAAAAAGTCTAAGACTTTTACATCCAATATTAGTATACTTAGTAACTTTAAAAAAATTGCATATGATGAAAATTGTGCAGAAGCTAGTTGGGCTCCAGTTCAAATATTAGACTTAAGGAGGTTCAAGAAAGCAGTTATAGTATGTACTTGCCATTTACGAAACAAATGTTAAATTCGGGGTCAATTTGTAACTTAATTATTCCTAAATACTAGTCAGATATAGTTACTGCTGATTTGGAGGCTGATCACTTTTACAGTGGATTACATGGTTGAAGAATAAGGCTAACACAATAGAAAAAGAATCAGAGATAGAGGCAAAGAAAATTTCCAAGACCAAGTTCTTGGTGAGGAAGATTATACTAAGATAGAAGGAATCATTATACAAAAATCATACCCTGGTTTTATGCCAAACTGCATCCCTGAATGCATAGAATAGAAAAAATTGAATAATTTATAAAAGTATCAAAAAGAGCTAAAAGAAACCTTTACAGATTATTTGCAAAGATTGACTGTGGAGGTCCACAGTTTGGTACCAGATTCAAAAACTAGGTGAATAATAATTGAATCAATGGATTTTGAATGTGTTAACTCACCATGTAAAAGAATTACTGAGTCACTAAAGTCAAGGTCAGAACCCTTGAAAGATTGGCTTTGTCATATGATTAATTTAGAATCATATAACTTCAATGATAATTGGGTAGGAGAGTTTATTTCTAAAGGTTTAAGAAAAAAATTCAGGTTCCGCTCCCTGGACCGAGTGCTGTCTGCAGAATCCCAGCGAACTCTGGAGCAGGGGCATGTAAACTCTGCCCCTGACCACATCCACAGCTCCTGCTGAGGGAATTTGCACGGCTCCCACCATGACCTCGAACTGAGCAAACCAACAACTGCAGGGGTCTCTGAAAGACAGAATCAGACCCTGACCAGAAAGGTGACAGGAGGCACACAAACCTGAGTGCCACAATTGACCAGGACCCATCTAATTGTGAACCACTGAAGCCATGGGCAAACATCAGTGCAAAAAATTACATAATACTACAAAGGACAACATGGTAACTCCAGAAGAGAGTGGCGATCTTACAAATACAAGACCTGAACTGAGCAATGAAGAGGAAACAGAAGGAAGCAACACCAAAAATTCCTTTTTGATGATCATCGAAGCTCTCAAAGAAGATATGAAAAAAAGCCTTTAAGAAATAGAAGAAAATACAAACAAAAAATTGGAAGAGATGAACAAATCTATGAAAGAAACATGCCAGGAACTAAAAGCTGAAATAAAAGCTGAAATAGAAGCAATAAAAAAGGCGCAAAATGAGGCAAAAATGGAAATAGAAAACCTGAAGAAAAAAGCTGGAACTACAGATACAAGCATGACAAACAGAGTTCAAGAGATGGAAGATAGAATCTCTGAAGTGGAAGACTCAGTAGCTCAAATAGATATATCAGTCAAAGAAAATAGTAAAACTAAAAAAGCCATAACTCAAAATGTTCAGGAAATCTGGGACACCATGAAAAGACTTAATTTGAGAATAATAGGAATTGAAGAAGGAGAAGAATACCAGCTCAAAGGCACAGATAATGTTATCAATAAAATCATAGAAGAAAACTTTCCTAAACCTGAAGAAGGAAATGCCTATAAAGATACAAGAAGCTTACAGAACACCAAATAGATATGATCCCAAAAAAAAGTCCGCGCGCCACATTATAATCAAGCCACAAAACATACAGAACAAAGAAAAAATTTTAAGAGCTGCAAAAGAAAAGGGCCACCTCACATATAAAGGCAGACCCATCAGAATAACGCCTGACTATTCAATGGAAATGATGAAAGCTAGAAGGGCTTGGTCAGAAGTTATACAGACGCTAAAACAGCATGGATGCCAAACTAGAATACTATACCCTGCAAAATTATC
>PVIH01026685.1:0-18317 GCA_004025045.1 Sigmodon hispidus | reverse complement strand
AATCTACCCACCACGTGGCTTGCAGCCCGTGGCTCACCTGAATTCCTACATGCTTCTTCTTCGGGGGACAGATGGCGACTAGTAAACTCCACCCCTTCTTCCTACCTGGCTGCCTCTGATTCTCCACCCACTTCTACGGTGCTCTGCATGGGTCCAAACAGTTTTTATTTATATCGTACAGAGAACATTCCACCACAGTTCCCAAGGTCCCAAGGTCCCAATATTGTTCAGTTCAGCCTCCACTCCTGGCAGATGCAGTTTTCTCCCCCCAACATTGAGACTGAGTTAGGTGTTCCTCTGGAGAGAGTGGGATCCAAGGTGTCAGTCCAAGGTGTTTCAGATCCTATGCCAGTTAGTGGTTTTGGTTTATAGCTTGGGCATGCTTGACTTTTTTCTTGTTAGTTTGTTTAGAGTCCACTAATGAGTGAGTACATTCCCTGCTTATCTTTCTGGGTTGTGATACATCACTCAGAAGGATATTCTCCAAATTCATCCATTTGCCTGCAAATTTTGGGATATCATTTTTTCTTACTGCTGAGTAGAACTCCATTTTGTAGATGTACCATAGTTTGTTAATCCATTCTTCAATTGAGAGGCATCTTACTTCTTTAAGGAAATTTTTTATATCCTATTTTAAGGCTTTATTATCTTCATAATGTTGTTTTTGAGGTCATTTCCTTCTGCTTTCTCTGCATTGCCATGCGCAGGTCTTGATGTTGTACAACCACAAAATTCCTATGGTGGGGCCATGTTGTTGTTGTTTTGTTATATATATTCTTGCACTGACGTCTGCCATTGTCTTCTCAGTTCACTGCCGAATTTGTCTCAATCTCAGATAGCTGATTTTGGTGCAATCTCTTCTGGGTATGTCTGTGTCTCAAGAAGCCTCTCTTAGGCCAATCTGATTTATTCTGACACTCTTAGTCAACTCTTAATCTCTTATCTCTTAGTTAGCTCTTTGTCAGCTGTGGGCCAAGTGTCTGTGGATTTCCAGTTTTCACAGAGGTCACTGGGGTCACCATGTAATGATATGGGTTGGGAATGGGTCAGCAGTTTGGCTGTGGTATGTCCTGTTGGCTGGGCTTTGCTAGGGGTTTGGGCTTGCAGAGGGTTTTCTGCTGGCTTGGGTTTAGGGCAGAGCTGAGTGGGGGTGAAGTTCCAAGGGTTATTTCCTCATCTGAACTACAGAGACTGCAGTCTCCACTTGGACTATTGGGAAGTGACACCTTTTAGTCATCCATGGACCAGTTTCTGTGAGTTTTCAGTTGTCATGAAGGTTGCTTTTCTCAGTGAAGCATTTTGAGTTTTTTCCTCTGCACCTGCTTGCTTCTTTCCTGGCATCTCTCTAGGTCTCTATTGTGTTTTATTTCTTAATTATCCTTTAAACATTTGAAGTAAATATAAAGTGTATTTTGTTCATATTTATTCTCCATTAATGCCTCTCCAGTTTTTTGTAGATTCTCTGTATCCCCCTCCTGATTTTATATGTTCTGCATTTTCTTTATTTATAATTCATTAAATATAATCCATCCTTCTAATGGATATAAGACCATCTACTGGAGTGAAGAAAACCTAAAAGAGACCATCTGCTTGAAGAGAACTGATTCTCTCTTTCTTAACAGCCATCAACTGCCAATAGTTTGCAGCTAAGTTGGTGGCCTCAGAGCTCCTCCTACAACCATTCTGGAATGTTGGTTCACTTCCTATTGTACAAATCTTGTGCAGCAGCCACAGTTGGTGTAAGTTCATTTGTGAAATTTCTTTGTTATATCCAGAGGACACTATTTTGCAAAAGTCTTTCTTGACAGCTGGTGCTTGCAGTCTTTCTGCTCCCTATACTGAAATAATACTGATCTTTGGGGGAAAAAGATGATACAGATGTCTCATTTTGGCCTGAGTACCTTATAGTATCTTATTTCTTGTACTTTTCCTCATTGTGAGTCTTTGGGCTAACAACTCTCTACTGTAGTAAAAGTGTGATGAGGAGTTAAAGTTGCACTAGTTAGTGTAAGGGCATAAATTTGGAAGGCAGCTTGTATCTGAAGGACCCTGGGTTCTAAGGCTTGACACAGGCATTCATTTCAGGTATTTGGCAGGGCACCCCCAATGAGAACAAGGAACTAAAGTCTAAAAGTCTGTCCCAGGAAACAGAGTGACCCAGCCCAGATAGCCTTAATCAACTCAGATAGGACATAATAGTCAAACCTGTGATTAAAATGCCAGAAGTTCCAAGCAGAATAGCTGCTACTGGCACCCAGTTGTAAAAGCCCCCTAACCAGCTGATCTTAAGGTGAAAGACCCTCAAATGAGGACCTTTCCTCAGAAGGAGACCCTGAGTCCCAGAGACCGAGCCGAGCCACAAATATCAGATGCAAATTGCAAGAGGGTTTATTGGGGCAAAGGTACCTCCGGGCGGCAGCAACTCGGGGAGCTAACTGGCGCGCTGAGGCTTTGTTCAGGGGCTTTTTATAGCATAGGGGAGAGCGGGAGGCAGACTTACAGAAGCAAAAGGTGTGGTTATAGGGAAAACAAGGAAATAATTTGCTCATTTAAACAACAACTTTTACTTATTGGATGAAGGCCTAGTGGTGGGGAGAAACGGCTGGAGGAAATGGCCGCTTGTTGGGAGGGGGGCTCCCTGATTACAGGCTTCTTGTGGTATGTGGTCCCGGTCACGTACTTCTGGTTATCTGATAGTTCCTTAGCAACCCTTTTACTATCTGCTCGCAGGCTTGTGCTTGTGTGAGGGGGGGGGACGGGGGACCCTGGGCATGTCCGGGCAAGCCTGGACAAGTCACCTAAACTGAATGCCTGGGTCAAACCCTAGAACCCAGAGTCTTTCAAAGGCAACCCCATGACTATTGTGAGCAACCTTATGACTCTAAATATGACCTTTAAAGTGACCAATCATGTGTTGCCCCAGTTGCTATGGTGATTTTATGGTCTTAGCCTTTAAAAGACATATGAGATTGTTAATCCCTGCTCCTCCCTTGCTACTCTCTTGCTCCGGAAGCAGGGAGGTAGCTCGCCTGTACAAGCGAAATAAATCCTCTTGCTTTTTGCATCAACTGAGACTGGAGTCTGGGTTCTTGGGGCCCCCCTTCCTGAGGATAGTACCCTGAGTCTGGGGTCTATCAGTATCCATTAGTCCCCGAAGTCCAGGCCAGCAGGAAAAACTCCTGTGAGCTAGACCTCTTCATTACAATTCCAGTTAATTGTATACCCCATCTATAAATCCTGCTCCAACCCCCAAACTACCCTATCACTTAGTGACCTCAGCAGCTCCCTAAGACCCATAGTTTAACAGCTCCTATTAGATCAAGAGGTAGACACTTCATTCAGCCTAGTTGAAGAGTCTGGTCAAATCCCACCCCAACTTCAAATCCAATCCATTACCCAGAGACTGCAACAGGTATCTGAGACCCACAGATTGCAAGCCCCTATTCAATCAAGGGTGGCTACCTGAGACCCACAGTTTTCCACCACCTATTGGATCAAGAGCCCCTTTGGATCAAAAGCTCATATTGGTTTAATATTGGATTTCTGAGACACAGAAACAGCCAACTCCTATTGGACCAAGAACAGCTCACTGTGACATAGACTACTCAACCTCCAAGTAGATAAATAGCTCAGATTGGATGAAGATAGGCTTTTTGAGACACAGACTGTTGGGAACCAAAGCCTAACAGCCATTTCTTCAGTTTATAAGTTAGCTTCTACAGCTAGCCATTTACCAGCAGTTTACACACTAGGTAGACTACATCCTTTATTGTTTTAAGCTAGGCCATGAATCCATGTGGCTTCCTTTGATCCTCTCAGACAGCAGGTGACATTCTCTAGGCATTCAACTGAGAACAGATAGATTTCCATATCAATTCTACCCTGTCTTTTACTTCCCCCTCTCTGGCTTGCCACCTTTTTTTGAATAACCCTCCCCTTTCTGCTATGTGCATTCTACACACTCTGAGTTTCTATTTAAACCATGGCTGGAAGAATAAAGTGTGCCAAAGCTTGAATGAAAATTCCACCATGTTCCTGTTTTCTGCATTTGTCTCACCCCCAGTTTAGGTCCACGTTGAAGACCCTGCTGGCTGGGGCACAGACGCAAACAGTGCACATAGCACCAAGAACAGCTTCCTGAGAAAAATACAAATCTTTCATCAATTTGAGAAAGCAATGGGCAGACACCAGTGCCAGAATGCATATAACAACAATAAGAACAGTATGGCACCACAAGAATCTGGTTGTTTTACAACAGCAAGAAAATGCCCATGTAGAAGAAGCAGAAGGAAACAACCTTAACAAAAACTTTATAAAGACAACAGAAAGCTTAAAAGAGGAAATAAAAAATTTCCTTAAAGAAACAGAAGGAAAGACAACAAAAATTGAAAGAGATGTACAAATCAATCCCTACAAGAAAACCACGGAAAAACATTCAAACAGGTAAACAAAAGAGTTCAAAATTTTAAAATTAATATAAAAGTAATAAAGAAGACAAAAATTAAGAGAATACTGAAAATGAAATATCTAAATAAAAAAACAGAAACAACAGATGGAAGCATAATCATCAGATTACAAGAGATGAAAGAGAGAAACTCTGGCATGGAAGATTTAATAGTGGAAATAGATATATCAGTCAAAGAAAACACTAAATTCAAAAAAGTTATAACACAAAACATTCTAGCAATCTGATGAAACCTTGAAAAAAAACAAATCTAAGAATAATAAGAATTACTGAAGGAGAAGAATAAAAGTTCAAAAGCACAGAAAATACAATTGGCAAATTGTAGATGAAAACTTTTACAATCTAAAGAAGAAAATACCTATAAAGAGACAAGAGGCTTACAAAATATCAAATAGACTAGACTCTCAAAAGTCTAATTGTCATATAATAATCCCATTGATAAACATACAGAATGAAAAAAAGAATATTAAAAACTACAAAAAAGGCCAATTAACTAACAAAAGTAGACTCACCAGAATAATACCTGACTACTCAATGGAAACAATGAAAGCCAGAAGGTCTTGGTCAGTTGTCATACAGACACTAAGGTATCATAGTTGCCAACAGATTACCATATCCAAAAAAATCTCTCAATTACCATAGATGCATTAAACAAAATATTTTATGACAAAGACAGATTTAAACAATACCTGTCCATAATGCTAGCCCTGTAGAAAGCAATAGAAATAAAACTACAACCTGAAAAGGCTCGATATACCCACAAAACCTCAAGCAATAAATAATTTCACAAAGAAAACCCCAAAGAAGGAAAATCACATACAGAGACATTACCCCCCAAAAAACCATGAATTAACAATCACTTGTCAATAATACCCTTAACATCAATAAACTCAATTAAACTATAAAAAGACGCAAGCAAACACAATGGATATGAAAATAGAATGCATTCCGCTGCTGCAAACACACCTCAAATTTAAAGACAGAAACTGGCTCAAAGTAAATAGTTGGGAAAAGTCTTTCCAGTCAAATGGACTGAAGAAACAAACTAGTGTAGCTATCCTAATATCTAACAAAATAGATTTCAAACTGAAATTAATCAAAAAAGATCAGGATGAACATTACTTATTAATTTAAGGAAAAAATTATAAAAATAAAATCCCAGTCCTGAAAATTTATGCTTCCAATGCAAGGGCACGCACATATGTTAAAGAAACAATAGTAAAGCTTAAACTTCACATAAACCCCACATATTAATACAGAGAGACTTCAATGCCCCACTGTCACCAATGCATAAGTCTACCAGACAGAAAATTAACAGAGAAATAAGAGATTCAACAGATGTTATGACTCAAATAGACTTAATAGATATACAGAGAGCATTCCACCAAAACACAAAAGAATATACCTTCTTTCCAGCACCCCATAAAACTTTCTCTAAAATTAAACACATACTTGGTCATAAAGCAAATATGTATAGATACAAAATAATGCGTATAACTCTATGTATTGTATTAGACCACCATGGACTAAAGTTAGAGTTCAACAACAACACAAAACACAGAAATCCTACAAACTCATAGAAATTAAACATCTCACAATTTAATCACCTCTGGGTCAAGGAAAAAGTAAAGAAAACTTGGAGAAATCTCACACAAGTCTTAACAGCACAGTTGAAAGCTCTAAAACAAATAGAAGCCAACTCACCCTGAAGGAGTAGATGTCAGAAAATAATATCAGGGCTGAAATTAATAAAATTGTAGCAAAGAGAACAATACGAAGAATCAATGAAACAAAAAGTTGGTTCTTTAAGAAGGTCAACAAAATGTATAAAACTTTATTCATACTAGCCAAAAGGCAGAGAAAGAATATCTAAATTAACAAAATCAGAAATGAAAGGAGGGATATAACAACAGACACCCAGGTAATCAAGAGAATCATTAGATCATACTTCAAAAACATGCACTCCAATAAATTGGAAAACCTAAAAGAAATGGACATGTTTCTGGACATGTACTACTTATCAAAATTAAATCAAAACAAGCTTAAATGATCTAAATAGGTATATACCCCCAACAAAATAGAAGCTGTTATTAAAAGTCTCCTAAGCAAGGAAAATAATCCCAGGGCCAGATTGTTTCAGCACAGAATTTTACCATATTTTCAAAGAAGTAATTCCAATATTCCTCAAATATTTCCACCCCCCCAAGCCATACAAAGATGCAGCAAAGAAAGAGAATTATAGACCAATCCCCATTATGAACTTTGATGTAAGAAAACTCAGTAAAATACTGAGAACATATTCAAGAATATATCAAAACAATCATTAACCACAATTAAGTAGACTTCATCTGAGAGATGCAGGGATGGTTCAACATATGAAAAGCTGTCAATTTCATCCATCTTATAATCAACGTGAAAGAAAATAAACATATGATGTTCTCATTAGATACTAAAAATTCCTTTGATAAAATTCAACACTCCTTCATGATATAAGTCCTAGAGAGATTAGAAATACAGGGAACATATATAAATATAATAAAGTTAATATAAAACAAGCTGTCAGCCAACATCAAACTAAATGGAATGAAAATTGAAGCAATTCCACTGAAAACAGTAACAAGACAAAGATGTCCACTCTCCTCGTACCTAGTCAAGTTTGAACTAGACAACAAAAGAGTTCAAGGAAAAAAAATTAGAAAGAAAAAAGTTAATCTATCACTATCTGCAGATAATATGATAGTATATGTAAGTAAACTCCCAAAATTCTATCAGACAACTCCTACAGCTGATATACACCTTCAACAATGTAGCAGGATACAAGATTAACTGAAAAATAAATAGCACTCATATACACAAATGATAAAAGAGCTGAAAAAGAAATCAGAAAATCATCACATTTTACAACAACTGCAAGTAACAATGAATAACTTGAGACATCTCTAACCAAAGAGGTGAAAGACCTGTATGATAAGAACATTGAAGGAAAAAATAAAGAAGATATCAGAAAATAAAAAGTTCTCCCATGCTGTTGGATAAGTAGGATCAACATAGTAAAAATTGTAATCTTACCAAAAGCAATCTACAAATTCAATGCAATATCCATCACAATCTGAACAAAACTTTTACAGACTTTAAAGAACAATACTCAACTTCACATGGAATAACAAAAATCCCTGGATTGTCAAAAATTCTGTTTAATAATAGAAATTTGAGAGTCATCAGCATTCCAGACTTCAAACTCTAATTTAGAGCTACAGTAATAAAAACAGCTTGGTACTAGCATAAAAACAGACTTGTAGATCAATGCAATCAAATCAAAGACCCCCAACATTAATCCACACACCTATGAACACCTTAGTTTTGGCATAGAGGCAAAAAATATACAGTGGAAAAAATAGTATCTTTAACAAATGGTACTGGCATAACCGAATGATGGTATGTAAACTAATACAAATAGATCCATATCTGTCTCCTTAACTACACAATACTCAAGTCCCAGTGGATCGAAGACCTCAATATAAACCCAGTTACACTGAAGCTGATAGAAAAGCAAGTGGGAAATACCCTTGAACACATTGGCACAGGATACCACTTCTTAAATATAACAGTAGTAGCACAGACACTGAAAGCAACAATTAATAAAAGAGAACTCCTAAGACCAAAAACTTCTTTAAGGCAAAGGACATGGTCAATAAGATAAAACAAAAGCCTACAGAATGGGAAATTATCTTCAACAACCTTACATTTGACAGAAAATTGATCTCTAAAATATATAGAGAACTCAAGAAACTAGAGGTCAAATACCCAAATAATCCAATTAAAACATGGGGTACAGAGCTAAATAGAAAATTCTCAACAGAAGAATCTCAAGTGACTGAACAAAACTTAAAGAAATGCTCAACATCCTTAGCTCTTTGCATTTACATGTAACATCTCTGAGATACCATCTTACATCATTCAGAATGGATAAGGTCAAAAATACAGATAACAATGTATGCTGTAGGGTTGTGGAGCAAGGTGACCAGTCCTCCATTGCTGAAGGAAATGAAAACTTGCACAATCACTTTAGAAATCAGGATAGTTATTCCTTAGAAACAGAGAATCAATGTACCCAATGATCCAGCAACACCATTACTGGGCATATACCCAAAGGATGCACATTCTTACCTGTTCATAGCAGCATTATTCATAATAGTCAGAACCTGGAAACAACATAGATGCCCCTCAACTGAAAAATGAGTTAAAAAATTGTGGTACATTTATATAACAGAGTACTACTTAGCATTAAAAAACTGGCATTTTGAAATTTTCAAGTAAATGGATGGATCTGGAGAGTATCATCACGCATGAGGTAACACAAACCCAGAAAGATAGACATGGCATCCACTCACTCATAAAAGTAGATTTTAGACATAAAGCAAAGGACAATGCTCTAATCCACAACCTCTGAACATCTAGGTAACAGTAGGAACTTAAGGAAGACATACATAGGTCCCTCTGGGAAGGAAAAATAGAGAAGAAAGCTTCTGAATAAATTTGGATTAATGGGGGAAGAGAGCAAGGGGAAGTGGGAAGAGAACATAAGAGAATAGGATGGTTGAGTGAGGGAAGCAAAAGGGAAGGAGATTAAAGAAGTGAATATATTGATAGAGGGAGCAAGCCACTGTGAGGTTAGTGAGAACCTTGGACCAAGGGAAGCACCCAAGAATTCCCAAGATAAAGCAAGCTAAGACTACAAACAAGAGTGGAGAGGGTACATATCCTGGTCTTTCTCTATTATCAAATGAATGACCACCCTAATTGCCATTATAAAACCTTCATATATCAACTGATGGAGGCAGATTCAGAGATTCATAATTAAATTCCAGGTCGAGCTACTGATATAGCTGATAAGAGGGAGAAGAGATTACATCATGGATCATGATTATGATGAGGAGACACACATAGTAGGCTAGCCCATGCTATTGGGAGGTCACAGACTCTGAAATGACAGCTGATGAAACTTCATGAAATATATCTAAACTGTCTCAACATAAATGACATTCAAATGGGGTGGGCAGTTTGTGAAGTCTCTTACCGTAGGACTATAGTTTATTACTAGTGCATGAACTAGCTTCTCAGAGCCCATATTGTGCAGGACAGGGGACTTGGTCCTACCTCAACTGGATAGGCCAGATTTAATTGACTCAATTTTGGATTCCTTGCCCTCTCTGGGGAAGGGATGAGGGGGGTTCAGGTGGGGAGATGCTGGGGGAGGACTAAGAGGAGAGAATGAAGGGTGATCAGTGGAGGGTATGAGAAATATTTTTAAATAAAAAATAAAGTGAAAAAAGAATAAAATGTAAAGTATTTAGTAAAAAATGTAAAAAAATGTTTTCTAAAAAAAAAAAAGAAGCAAGTTTGATAGTTTGATGTCATATCTATTATTTCAACCTGGTATCAGAATTTTCACTCAGTGCAAGTTTCCTAGAATCATTTATGTTGCACATGGAAATCAGCTGTCTTTTAGAATGTACATGTTTGTTTTATTACCAACACTCTCTATTATTAATGTTTCATAGGCTATTTACTTATTTACTATTTTTTTGAAAATTTAGTTGAGAGTGAATCTTGCAATATTTTATATTCCTTGTACCAGTCTGTCAATAATAGATATTTTCAGAATTTTCATCAATATTTGATGATTCTTATATATGGATAATGTATGTATGTATGCATACGTGCATGTTTGTGTATATTTCTAACAGTTTTTGTAGAAAACATTAAAGGTTTTATTTTAATTTTCTGATGCTACATATTGTTGAATGTTTTTGTATGTGTCCCTATTATTTTAATATATATATCCTCTATGAATCTTTTCTGCCATAAAAAATCTTTGGGTCTCAGACCCATTCATTTATTCCATCTTTCATCTATCTTCTATTGATTTTACTTACTTGACATTTCTAGGATTATTCACTATTGTGAACAAAACAAACAGATTTCTCTATGAACATGAACACATTTTCAACTAACAGTTTCTTTTTAGTCACTTTTAACTAAGGTCAGGCTGGCCTCTGTCTTGGCACGTAGCTGGAGCTGAACTCCACTGAGCACTTCCTTAGTGTTGGGATTACAGGCATGTGTTACCACAAAAAAATTGGTCTTTTAAATTCTTTCATCACTTCATTGCTCTGGAAAGGGGTAAACAAATTGGTTATGACAGAATTTTCTTGTTGAATATATAATTCCCTAGATTTCCTGGTTGTCTGTAGTTATGTCCCCCTTTTCTTTTCTGATTTTGTTGATTTGGATACTCTCACTGCTTACTGATTAGTTTGGATAAGGGCTTATCTATTTTATTGTCTTTTTCAAAGAAACAACTCTTTGATTCATTGATTATTTGTATTGTTCTTTTTGTTTCAATTGTATTAATTTAGACTCTAAGTTTGATTATTTCCTGCCATATACTCCTTCTATGTGTATTTGCTTCTAATTGTTGTAATTGTTGTGCTGTTAGTTATGTATTGTGGAATTTCTCTAGGCTTTTCATATAGGCATCTAGTGCTATGAATCTTCCTCTTAAGACTGCTTTAATTGTGTCCCACAAGTTTGGTTACATTGTGGCTTCATTGTCATTAAATTCTAGGAAGACTTTGAATTCTTTCTTAATTTTTTCCTTGACCCAGAGGTAGTTCAGCTGAATGATGTTTAGTCTCCATGAGTTGATAGGCTTTCAGAGATTTTTGATGTTATTGAACTTTAACTTTAGTCCCTGGTGGTCCGATATAATACAAGGGATTATTTCCATTTTTTTGTATCTGTTGACATTTGCTTTATGACCAATTATGTGCTCAATTTTAGAGAAAGTTCCATGTGGTGGTAAGAAATATGTATATTCCTTTGCATTTGTGTGGAAGCTCCTGTAAAATTCTATTAAATCCATTTGCATCATAACTTCTGTTAGACTCTTAATTTCTATGTTGTGTCTCTGTCTGGTTGACCTATCTGGGGGTGAAAGTGGGGTATTGAAGGCTCCCACTATTAGGGTGTGAGAACTGATGTGGAATTTGAGGTTTAAGAGTGTTTCTTTTACATTGGTAGGTGCCCTTATATTAGGGGCATAAACATTCAGGGTTCAAATCTCCTCTTGACCAATTTTTCTTGTGATGCATAATTAATGTCCATCTTGGTCCCTGTTAATTGCTTTTAGCTTAAAGTCTACTTTGTTCGATATAAGGATGGCAACCCCAGCTTCTTTCTTAGGGCCATTTGATTAGAAAATCTTTTCCCAACCCTTTACTCTGAGCCTGTGTCTGTATTTTTGGTTGAGGTGTGTTTCTTATGTGCGGCAGAAGGATAGCTTCTGTTTTTGTTTCCGTCTTGTTAGTGTGTGTCTTTTTATAAGTGAGTTGAATCCATTTATATTAAAGGATATTAATGACCACTGATTCATATTTCCTGCTATTTTTGTTGGTAGCTTGTATATATTTCTTTTCTCTGGGCTCTTTTCTGTGAGATTATTGAATGTTTGTGGTTTTATGGGTGTATCTGAGATCCTTAGGTTGGAGTTTTCTCTCTAATGCTTTCTGGAGGACTGGATTGGGAGATAGGTATTGTTGCAGTCTGTCTTTGTCATTAATTACCCTCTTTACTCCATCTATGGTGATTGATAATTTTGCTGGGTATAGTAATCTAGGTTGGCAGCCATGTTCTTTTAGTGTCTGTATAACTTCTGACCAAGCCCTTCTTGCTTTCATCTTTTCCATTAAATAGTAGGGTGTTATTCTGATAGGTCTACCTCTATAAGTAAGTTGGTCCTTTTCTATTGCAGCTCTTGAAACTTTTTGTTTTTTCTGTATGTTTTTTGGCTTTTTTATTATGTTTCGAGCAGACTTTTTTGAGGACCATATCTATTTGGTGTTTTGTAAGCTTCTTTTATCTTTATAGATATTTCCTTCTTTAAGTTAGGAAATTTTTCTTTTATGATTTTATTGAAAACATTATCTGTGCCTTTGAGTTTGCATTCTTCTCCTTCTTCTATTCCTATTATTCTCTGAGGTCTTCCATGGCGTCCCAGATTTCCTGAACAGTTTGTGTTATTGTTTTTTTTTTGGTGTTAGTATTTTCTTGGACTGATATACCTATTTCTGCTACTGAGTCTTCCACTCCAGAGATTCTGTCTTCCATCTCTTGGATTTCTTTTGTTATGCTTGTGTCTGTACTTTCAGCTTTTTTCTTCAGGTTTTCTATTTCCACCTTTCCCTTTTTTGTGCCTTTTTTATTGCTTCTATTTCAGATTTTAGGTCCTGAAATGTTTCCTTCATATTTTGGTGTACCAGTTCTTGGTTTTCTTTCAAGGATTTGTTCATCTCTTCCAATTTTTTATTTGTATTTTCTTCTATTTCTTTAAGGGAGTATTTTATATCTTCCTTGAAGGCTTTAATTATCTTCATAAAGTTGCTTTTCATGTTGTTTCCTTCTGTTTCCTCTTCTTTGCTCTGTTCAGGTCTTATGTAGTTGTAGAAACACCAATTTCTTCTGGTGTTACCTTGTTGTTCTTTATATTGTTACATGTATTTTTACACTGGCATCTGCCCATGGTTTCAGTGTTTCATGATTTGGCAGCCTGTAGTCAGTTGTGGCATGAGGACTTGTGTGTTTCCTGTCACCTCTGAGCAAGAATTCTGCTCGATCTCTGACTCTGCTTTGGATAGGTGTCTTAATTTCAAATCATCAGTCCTTCTCTGATGATGCAGTTCACCCTGGAGGTGAGGTCTGACTTGCAAGGTCCCCTCTTTTAGGTGTGGCTGGAGGAGCCCCTCACTGTCAAATGCTAGCTTCTGTCTGCTGTGGAGAGCTGAGGTCAGGCACTAGGGCTTGACCCTGGTCTTTTTCCTCCATTTCTTGCATTCTGTTGGTTATGCTTTTGTCTGTAGTTACAGTTTGTTTCTTCAGGTTTTCTATTTCCAGCATTGCCTCAGTTTGTGGGTTTTTTTTTTTTACTTCTATTTTAATTTTTAAATCTTGATATATTTCCTTTACCTGTTTGATTTATTTTTCTTGTTTTTCTTTCAGGAATTTGTTAATCTCTTTCAATCTTTTGTTCCTATTTTCTTCTATTTCTTTAAGGGATTTTTTATATCCTCTTTTAAGGCCTATATTATCCTTATAAATTTGCTTTTAAGGTCATTTCCTTCTGCTTCTTTTGCATTGCCATGCTCAGGTGTTGATGTTGTAGAACCACCAGATTCTTTTGATGACACCATGTTGTTCTTCATGTTGTAATATGCATTCTTGCACTGGAGTCTGCCTCTTGCTTTCCAGGTTCACTGCAGGATTTGTCTGAATCTCAGATAGCTGATTTTCTTACAATCTGATGTGGATGTGTATCTCAGGAAACCTCTCTTCATCCAATTTGAGTTCTTGGTCCACTTGGAGGTAGTGTATTCTATTAGATAATTAGTCTGGTCTTAGTCTGCTGTGGGCCAGGGTTCTGTGCGTTTCTGGATGTCACTAAGGTCCCTGTGTGATGGGTTGGGTTGGGAATGTGTAGTGGGATTATGCTGATAATGTAAATATTTGTCCTGCCTATGGGTTTAATAAAAAGCTAATTGGCGAAAGGCAAACTGAAGTGAGAGTGGGGCTACCAGGCTAAAAATCTAAAGAACATCTTAAAACAGAGACGCCAGATAGATGCCATGCACGGAAGCTAGAGAGATGAGATAGATGCCATAGAGCCTCCAGAGAGAGCAGCTACAGACACGATGAGGAGACAGCAGCAGACACACAGGAAAGAAGCTGGACTGCTACTATGAGAAAAGCTACCAAGCTGTGAGGCTGAACAAGATGGGTTGAATTCAGATAAAGGAATTAGCAAGCTGTATGCCTGGGCTCTAGGTCAATTAGCATAAAACTAATATAGCCCTGTGTATGATTATTTGAGGCTAAGAGGGGTTAAGAGTGGGTCAATACCTCAGGTCTAGCCCAGAAAGTCCAAGCCAGAACCATTTACAACAGAAATATGATGGCATTTTGGCGCTAGCTTGTCCAGCAGCCTAGGTTTTGCTGAGGCATTGGACTTGCAGAGGTTTCCCTGCTGGCTTAGATGTAGGGCAGAACTGGGTGGGGTTAGGGTCCTAAGGGCTGTGTCCCTGGGCCTGGTTTTAGAGGCCGTGGTCTTCATGTGGCCTGGTCAGGGTGTCACTCATCTCTTAGTCTGCTGTGAGCCAAGGTGTCTGTCCAGAATTTTCTTATGATGGCGCAAGAAGATCTCTTTTCATACTATTAAACATTAGAATTTCCAGAAGTTTTGAAGTATGTGATTGAGGAATACTGGTCAATCACAAAATCACATAATAATCTTGCTATGTCTGATTACTCAAGCATTTCACATTAGTGATACTTTTCCAGAAAAAATAGACTCTGAAAAGTATTTACTTTGCTGATTATATATTTTATATATGCTTTTATATTTGCAATATGAGTTATGATATACTATTATGCATTGTCTGAGTATTATCCCCCTAGATTTCTTTCAGGATCATACATCTCAGGTTACAGTTTTATTCTGTAAATTTGCAATTTAGCTGTTATTTTGCGGAATATTATATTCATGTTTTTTTCTATTCTCTGAAACACTACTGTTACGAAAGTTAGTTCTTTTCTTTTATCTTAACAATTGCCTTGTTTTTCCATGTCTCTATTTATTTAAAGTAAATTGTATTCAACAGTCTTCAAGTTTGTTTCTTCTTTATCATCTTCAATTTTGATACTCACATTTATCAAAATTTTCTTTAATAGTTCAGTTTTATAATCTGAAGCATTAATAACAAAATTTTTGTTGTCTTATAGCAATAAATATTTTTTATTGTGTTGGCATATGTATGGGCATTCATGATCAGAGGGCAACTTTTGTGAGTCTGTTTTTTCCTTCTACCATGTGTGACCCACAGATTGATTTCAATTCCATTGGGTTGGTAGCAATTGGTATCAAGAGTCTTTACCCACTGAGCTGTCTTGCTTCCCACTGAAAATTAGCTGAAATAAAGAAAAAGTAAGGGAGAATGTGAATTACAAGCTAGCCTATCTACTAGCACATTCTGCCTCCTTGACAACAGGCAGATACAGCACTTAACTTCATTTCATATAAAATCTAGAAGAAGGAAAATGAAATTGGTTGTGTAGGGAGCTGGGAAGAATGAGTGAAACTGGGGGAGGGAAAAATATGATCAATATATACTCTATAAATTTTTAATATAGTTAAAAACTCTTTCTGTGTCTTTAACTATCCCAATCGAAAAGAACAGGAAGAATAAGTTCTCCAGAACCTGACCATACTGACACTCTAATTACAATACTATTCTCTGCCATGTGAGAAATAAATGTATATTGTTTAAGTCTTTGTAAGCTATAAGTATTTTGGTACAATAACATAAAAGGCAACAAACGATTTACCAAAGCCTTGGGCATTATTTTCCTCAGTATATTTCTATGCAGAATTTCTCAAAAGGACATAAATGAAGATGCTCACAGCATCATTATTTGTGACACTAGCCTGTCCAAAAAACATAGGTATCCCTGAAAAGAGGAAAAAAAATATATAACAAGTTGGGTATGTACATTTTAAATGGATATTGTTACTCCTTTAGTAGTAATGAGCAGAAACAGATGGTAACATAAATATCAAGATGAATTATTCTACATGCCAGCACATGTATAATGCAACAGCAGCATATATTTCACAAAAACATAAAATATGATTCAAAAACAGCAGAGTAGACAAATTTTGGGAAATGTTTGCTGTGAATCTCTCTCTCTCTCTCTCTCTCTCTCTCTCTCTCTCTCTCTCTCTCTCTCTCTCTTCCCTCCCCTCATACACACATGAATAAAAATATACTTTTAAAATAGTGAAAACAGTGAGGCCAGTGTTCAACTACTGAATGAATGTAGACATAGTAGACATAATTTCCAATGGATCCCAGCCCCTGTTGATAAGTCAAAAGGCTGCCAGAAAAATCCTGTAAATGTTTTGAACCCAGGAGTCACTGGAGGGGGGATTAACTAAAAATAAATCACACACTCATATGCAAATTTCCAACAATAAATGGAAATAGTTCAATAAAAATCAAAATAAAATAAAAAAATAAAAATAAAAATGAGAAATTTAACAGCTAGGTGAGTGTTTACTCATAAAGATCTAGTTTTGTTTTGTAGGTGATTTAACTGTGACTAAGACTTAAATATGATCAACTAAGTTTTAGAAATATTTGCAGAGTAACATCCAAAAAGCTAAGGGATAAGACAAACAAGAATGATCCACTGAGTAGGGGTGACCTGGGGAAGAGTTTGGAGAAGGAAGCTTTCTGCCACATCTTCCACTATTATAAGGGTTGACTAAAGGAAAGGAAGGTGGTTTTGGAAATACTCTTGGAGAAGCTCACCAAGAGAATCCTATCTCCTGAAAGACTGTCTTTCCTTTATCACCACGGTCTCCCTCCCCTGAAATATTAAGGTAATACTTTCTTCTCAAATACATCCTCATGTCTCTAGAAGCCATCCCTCAACAGGAGGTCAGAGGCAGTGCTTTGTGAAGCCTGACAGACTCTTATTGGCTGGCCAGGCTGTGCTGACCAATCAGAGTTGAAGGGTGTGGCCCTGCATTGTTCTGGGGGCTAGATCAGTAGGGTGCTGAGAGTTCTGGGTCAGACTCTGGTAGGCTCTACTGTGGAGGTCAGTGACCGGAAAATGGACCTTAATACAGATCTAGCCACCCTCCCCTCAGAGGACCATCAAATGAATGCCTTGACTTCCTATCAAGCCTGTACCAGTGCAGACAATCAAGCCGCAGGTCAGCAAATTTCACAAAGATATGGAAAGGTGAGAGTATCCTCGCTTCTCTGAGCAGTTTTCCTTTCCTTGGGACTCTTGCTTTTCCCTGGCCTGGCATGAATTTCTTCCTCAACCCACACCTTTTCTTCACAATATCCCCTTCACATGTTTCCCATCTCTTCTGTGTGAGTAGGTGTCCACATTCTACTGTTCTTGCAGGAGCAAAAACCCATGAAGTGGCGAAAAAGAAGACCCCCGCCGCGACGGCGTAGGAGGCCAAGGCCAAGGCCAAGGCCATCTAGGATGATTCTGAAAACCCCTGGGACAGAAAATCGAAAGCCCTCACTTGAGCACTACAATCTACTCAACATGGAGCTTTATCAGAATGATCCTGAGAAAGAAGAAGGGATCTATCTTACTGAGGCCCAGAGTCTAAACTAGTTACCTGGCCAGATCAGGGACTCAACATGGTCAAGGCCTCACAGCTATGCAGAGGTCTTACTGCTGAGTCATGTCGAGTCATGGACATTGACATTAACCAGAGAGCTCCCTTGTGGTACTGAAAATAAAAGTGTTCATATGTGAGGATATGAGTTTCCTTGTGGTTTGTGGTGGGATCTTTGGAGGAAGGGTGGGTGGATAGTCAGGTAAGAGAGAGACTGGTTTCTACAGGTTTGGGAGCCTGACAACAGTTCTACCCATACTTCATGCTGAAGGAACTACATTCTTGCCACCCAGGCAGAAGATGAACTTGCTTCTGATACTGTGGCGAGCCGCTTCTGTCCTGCAGAACGACGAGTCACCACACCGCACGATTCTTCTCGGATCACACTTTATTGGAGTTACAGCTCAGTTGTGAAATGGTGGAAAGAAGACCCCGAGCCTGAGATTCAGCCTGCTTATATAGGGAAGCCTGGCGCGTGATTGGTGCCCATCAAATGCCTCATTAACATATGGCTGGTGATTGGTTCAAAGTGATACTCATTAGCATATGGCTGGTGATTGGCCCAAAATAATGGCTCATTAACATATTTGAGGATGG
>PVIH01026684.1:0-18318 GCA_004025045.1 Sigmodon hispidus | reverse complement strand
CCCCCAGATGTATGGGGTGAAATGTGCCCCATAAATGATCAATCACGCTGCTAAAGCTTCCTGGGAAATGAACCTCAAGGAAATAACAAATGGGAAAACTGTACTCACACACAAGAAATCCTCTGCAGGAAATGCTAATCATTCAAAGGCAATTAACACCAAAATTCCTCGAGTTTTGCCTTTACCCCCATTCCTGGCTTTGATGGGTCAGGCTTGTTAGTGCCAACTAAGTTTCTATTTCATATTTCTGCGGCTCTCATCACAAAACTACACCCTTTTTTTCTCCCTCCTATTCGAGCATAAAAATCCATGTAAATAATAATAATAACAGTAATGATAAAATATAAACAAATGACCTAGAGTAGGATAAAAGAAACCGAAGCAAAAGAGCCAAAGAAAAAGCATAAAACTCCATACCGACACAGAGGAACACATGTTCACACGCACAGAAGTCCTATAAAAACACAAACTGGAAACCCTAATATATACACCAAGGATCTATAAGTTTTTTAAGAGCCCTGACAATACATTGTTAGATAAAGAACCTCTAATGATGCCACTGAGTTCATTTTGTGTTGGCTACCTAGTGCTGAGCCTTAGACCTGCCCTTAAGAGTTGTTTGTATTCCCAATGAAACTCTGTTGAAGGAAACTAGTTTTTCCCTTGTGAACTGCTCTCAATTGGATCTAGCTTTCTGGATTAACAACGGGGTCTTGTGCTAAGCAGTGGTGGTGCACACCTTTAATCCTAGCACTCATATGGGTCTCTTGAGGACAGCCATAGCCACACAGAGAAACCCTGTCTCAAAAATCCAAAAGACAAAATAAAAAAGAGAACCCCCAAAACCCTACACAGAGAAGCCTTGTCTCAAAAAAACTATAAAGTCAAAAGGAAAGAAAAAAAATCCAAAACCCTGAAACAAAAGTAAAAATTAAAAGCAATGGGGGATTGTGTCCACTTCCTCACTCATCGTTGGAACTCTTTCTGGCTTAGACATGTGTAGGCCCTCTGCATGCTGCCACAGTCTCTGTGAGTTCGGCACATGAGTCCTGATGTGTCGAGAAGACCTTAGGATGAGATTTTTAACACCTTTCAGCTATGTAAGTTATGAAGAAAACATCAGCAGCTTATTGAAATTTTAGCATTTGTGTTCTAATGTTATTATACAGCAAGTCCTTTTTCATAGACAATTGTTATTGTGACATAATGAATAAATGGGTAGGTTTCTGATAGTGTGAAAAAAGTGAACCTTAAAGAGTGTGTGAGATGGCTCAGAGTAAGAGGACTTGTCACCCAAGGCTGAGACCCTGAGCTTGATCTCTGAAACCTACATGATGGGAGGAGAGAACTAACTCTTGAAGGTCATCCTGTAATCTCCACTAGCTGCTGTGGTGTGTGCTTGTTTACATCCATATGTATACTCTCAAACACATGCACACAAAATAAATACAGTAAAATACATAAAAAGTACAAAAATAAACAGGCCTCCAGGAGAGGATTTCACAAAGAATACTATGGGATAGGATTTGAAAATGGATTCCTACAAACCTTCCATGCAGACAGGACACTTAATGCCCACTTTCTTACAAGTAACTCTTGATTTGAGGAATTTGCCTTGGATTCCTAAAGAGCTGCTTATTATAGCACATGTCCAGAGGCCTCTGTGTGCTGAGTGCTCAGGATGCTGCTGAAGTGCATGGCCTGGAGAGCTGCACATAGACTTGTAGGCCGTCTTTTCTTTCTTTTATTGTAAAAGTATCTATTTTGCTTTAAACTTCAGACAATAGCTCTCTTCCTAATGAATATGGTTCTGGTTCAGTTAAATGAATTTATAAAGATAATTTCAAGTCAGATAATACCATAGAAGTTAATTTCCAGAATAGGGCTTGTATTATATATTATTAACTGCAAAGGCAACTTGTAACCCATAACACTTTGAGGTCAGTGGCAGAGTTTGTTGAATTTATGAAATGCATAATATTCCATATCAAACTTTCTGCTAGACTGTGTTTATACCTAAGATCAACCCAAAACAAACAGGCAACCACTCAACAGTAAATACATACAACACACTGACAAATGAAAATAAGGTACTTATTTAGACATAAAAAGAGAAATATTGCTTTTATGCAATCAATTTAATAATAATAATAGGAATATTACTTTTCTTCACATGCTTAGAATTTAAGAGGAGGAAAAAAAGCTGCATGAGAAAAATCCACGTATACATACAAAAAACTAAGGAAGATCTTCATGGCCTCAGACATTGTCATTTCCAAGAGGGAACAGTGTAGTTGAAGAGGCTGAGTTTCAATGGCTCAGCAGACAAACCTGATAGGCAGGGAGACAGGAAGGCTCTTCTGATGGGTTTTATCAGTTACACTTTCAGGGTCCACCTAATCTGTGCTTTCCACGGGGCACAACAGTGCCAGAAGGTAGGGGTTCTAGAACTGAGATGTGTCCTGAAATTCCTCTTATAGTAAAAAAAGAAACTTATCGATCCTAACATCCAAAGGACAGAGACGGCCTAAATGTGCCAGTGTTCTTAAGGACAGCATAGAAATAGAGTTCTTAGTTAGGAGAGATCATGAGAGGGTAACAGGTTTGAGACCCCCCCAAGAACAATGAAAATATCAGCTTACCCCCAAAGGACTTCACTCATTATTATTGTTATTATTGTATGAGTGTTATATCTGCACTACATATGTGCCTGGTACCCTCAGAAGCCAAAAGAAGGCTTCAGATGCCATGAAACTGAGTTATACATAGTTGTGAACTGCCCTGTGGTTTCTGAAAACAGAACCCAAGTCCCCTGGAAGACCAGTCAGTGGTCTTAACCATTTATCCATTTCTGCAGCCCAACCAGTAATTTAAAAATACATTTATAGTGAGAGAGCTAGCTCACTTAGATCTCAGGGTGCAACCTCAGATTGCCATGGAAAGGGTGGATGGCGGATGCTGTGTCTCCACCTTTTGGTATACTATGGTTGTTACTAATGGCCAGTATACATAGCTATAGTAGGACCTTTATCTTTTAAAGGCTAAGTGGAGAGCGGCATCTAACTAAAAGGCAATTGGGAACGATGGAAAAGACATTAAGTAAGTACAATTAAATGTTGCATAAACATACAATGTTTATTTTCTTCTTTAAATAGGTGAATGAAGAATGTTTCAAGTGATTATTAAACACCTAATGTGTCCCATATCTCCCACATTTTTTATGTGTCCCACCTAACCCACACAGTAGCTCTTTTGTTTTTGAAACAGAACAGTAACACAAGAATTTTTATTTATCCACCATTCATGCACACTTCCAAGTATTTATGTTGCTTAGGAACAGGAAAATAATTGTATTAATTTTAGGGTATCAAATATCAACTACAACAACCAGTGAAAGGTTATGTTGGAGAGATTATTTTTACAGAACACATCAGCTGTAACAGTCCATACAATGTTCTATGTTACAAAGGAGGAAAGACTGATATTGTGAAGGGTACCTTACAACAGGGGCTTAGGCAGATTTACAACAGAATGTCCTATTCTTGTGTAGATGTGGAGGAAAATATACTCATCATCACGTTTCAGTTTCACTAATTATGAAGACTATGATTTCCACTTTTTGAAATCATTAACTTACACAAAATGGACAGAAGTAGACTTGCTGTGATCATAGGAGTGCACCCCACAACTATCAACAGTCCAAATCTCTAAAAGTCCATCCTACTGCATCGCACAACACCTTGGACTTTCAATAAACAAAGCAAGAGGAAGAAGTAGAAAGCACACAGGGTTCCCGAATCATCTCCCCCACTTCCCTCCACTCCTGTTTGTGGAAATTTACATAATAACGAGCACATAGTATTTTGAAGCAAATTTGTATAGCTCTACTTTCCTCATTAGGCGAAACTCCAAAAACTGGTAAGATTTTACATAGAAGCTACATGCATAGCATATAGCATAATCTTACACACACACACACACAAGGCTGCACCTAGAACAGAAAACAGCAGCCAACAAAGCAACATTGCCTTTTGTTTGTTTCTGTGATAAACAACAAAAACAAACAAAAAAAAACCCAACATCACTGTCTATAACTCCTCTGGATCCATCCTTGCCCAGGTATCATGTTTACCAACAACCCCTTTCATTCTGCCTTTCCAACCCTGAGTAGGTCTCTCCTGTCACCTTCATCACTGAGAGACAGGACCACTCTCTGCAGCTTCACAAACCATTTCTGTCAAGTTTTTACTGATCCACTCAATTATCAGGCTCATACCTAATCTACATTTTTGCCCTGATTCCCCTGCCTAGCATCCTCTTACCACTGAGTCAAGGGACCCCCCCAACCCCTCAGAGATTAGGATGAAGTTCTCCATAACTAACAGACTATGAGTGTGGGAAGAACTGGCATCAGAAGTTCTTCATACAGAAGGCAAGTAAGGAAACAGACAAACCTGGGCAGAGAGGACCCAGCTCAACCTGCACACTGACAAGAAGTATCTAGAATAGGCTCTGCCTGTGCCTGTCCCCAGGAACATCTTGGGCTTCCCCTATAGTGAGTATATTTGGGCTAAGAAGCAAAGACAGTAAAGGACTGTTGAGTGGGAAAGCTGAGGGCTGAGGATCCCAGTTGCACGGGCTACCAACAGAGATAAAAAGAAGCCCCTAGGTCTTAAAAAGAACACACAGAAGACAAAATTAGAGTCTACGACACTGCTGCCTAGTTCTAGAAAATGCACACAACTTTAGAACTACAAACTGAGTCCAGGATTCAGGACCCAGGTCTAACCATAGACCTTTATGAGGCCTTCTGGTTTTCCTTTATCCTATCTCAGCCTTCTACATGAATGAGCATAAAAAGCCTCTATCTACCTCCCTAGCTGTATATAGAAAAGTCTGGTTGATGACTTTCTTTGTCTGAGCTGTGATGCTATTTTAAAGATGGAAGGCAGAGAGTTGGGGGAAGATAAAGAGGTGAGAAGGAAGGTCAGGAGGTAGGTAGATAGGGAAGTAGACACAGGCATACAAATGAAAACTCTCTTCCTCAGCAGCCCACTAAAATAGTCTTGTCTCATCTTTGCAAGGAATAAGGAAGGCTGACACAGATACCTAGTTGATAAGGCTGTGGCCCAAAGCCCTACCCTCTTCAGGACTCACAACATGATAGCAACATGCATATGTTCACAAATACCAGGCTGCCCACCAGTAGGGTTCCTAAAGTCTGAGGAAGGTAAGTTTGTAGCTAATGCATTGGAAGGGTGCCTGGGTCCATAGGCAGTACCTGAGTTCTTTCATGAACAAGTCAATTGGAGGCAATGGCAACCTAACCAACAGTCAATGGACTGACTACAATCAGGCATGGCATTTCATCACTTTGATGAAAGTTCACTAGTAGACTGTAATAGACTGGAACAGAGGCAAGAAGAGATGCATGATTTGAGGAAAACAAAACTTACTCCTGTTGGCCCTTGACCTCATCCACACCCAGTAGTCTGCTGGACCCTAGGCTGAAGCCGGAAATAAAATAGAAGAACCATGATTGTCCATTCCCAGACCCACAGAATAAAATTTGGCTGATTGCCAATGCCATGTATATTGGCTTCATTTTGTGATGGCAACAGAAAAATCTTGCCATTTGATAACATTCATGGCTGAAATGAAGACAAAGCTGACTGGCCATGAAGTAGCATAGCTTGAGCATCCATCTGGACAATGACTCAGAATATCCACATGAAAGACAGGTGGAAAAGGCCAGAGCTAAGAACAGGGACTGGAGAGTGTAAAGCTGTATATACTTTAAGGGCTTAATATACAAGCAGTGAGAGTGGGATAACACGTGTGACACTGTTGTGACAAGGTGAGGCCATAGGGAAGTACAGAACATGATCACAAATGCCACATTCTTGAAGATAATTCCAAAGTGGCTACCGTAAACATAGGTAGCAGTAAACAGAAGGCAGACAACCAAACCCTCGTGGTCAGCCTAACAAATCCAGCAGGAGGTAGAAGGGAGATCTGTGCAGCATCAGTGGGGCTGCTTCAGCCCAGGCTCGGTGGTCTCCACTGGCTGTTTTGCTAGACCTGACCTTTCTTCCTTTCCTTTCTCTGCTCGAGCTTCTTCACTGATCAGGTAGTACTGTAGAGGATTGGGCCACAGGTCCTCATTGATTATCTCAACAATCTTGTCAGACTCAATAGAGCTGTGATTTGAAAACCACCCAAAAAAGCTACCATTATTTTCTGGGTTTTCCTTGCTTAGGGACTCGTAGGGCAAGCTCTGAAAGCCACTGGATTGGAGCTGAGAGAGACACCACTTGGCCAGAGGAAACACAGCCATATTCCTTGACAAGCACTTTATTTTGGAAATAGGGATTTTGGCCAAAGTAGAACTTGATTTTGTAGCCCAATATTGCTAGGCTAAGCTCTTCTACCTCCAATCTGTTCAAGAAGCTCAATACCTCCTTATCTTTGGTATTCAGAAAAGATGAAAACTGGGGATGGTCCTGAAAAGCTTGACCCCAGAAGACGGGATGCTCTGGATAAGGAGGTTCTGGCATTCTAAATGGTGAAGTTGCTACTGGCCAGATTTGCGGGAGAGCCTGAGATAGCCCCTGTCGGCCTGTGCATTCTTGGTCTCCAGCTTTAGCTGGACCATCTCCAGGGTATCCATGCTGCCTACTGTCATGGGGCACCCTGACCCAGCATGCTTCTCTGCCACCTTCCTTTCCTCCCCAACTTTGGCTTCCCACTGATTGTGGCCTGAGGTCCCCTACCTGTGGCAGTCCAAGTGTCTGAGCCCTTCTTTCCAGGGACTCCCCGATTTCCAACGCGGGAGCCATGTCGCAGCCTCGCCAAGGCTCCCACAATTCCCACAAAGCCGGTGTCCGTGGCCAGGCGCTCCGCGAGGGACGTGACCCTCTCCAGGCCTGGGTCAGGGGCCGCCAGCCCGCGCTCACCCGCAGACCGAGCCCGCAGTCCAGCAGGAGCCCCGAGCTCGGCTGGTTCCGTGACTCCCAGAGCAGCGCCGGCCTGCACCTGCGCAGCCGCGGCGTCCTCCCCGAGCGCCGGGTCCTGTTGCGGCTTCGCGTCACGCCAGGCGTCGTTCTCGGCGGCGCTCTCGGCGGCGCGGACTCGGGCTCGGGCCAGGACTTTGCCCCGGCCTTTGGCTCGGGAAGACCCCTACTACGGCCACTCATGATGCCAGCGGACCCACAGTAGCTCCTAAATAGGATTTATTCCCAGTTTATGAATCTAAAAATAGGCTCTGCAAAGTCCCTTTGGAAAAAAAAATACCTTACATCATCTGTCCAAAAGTAAATGTTATGGCTCGGAGGTTAAGAGTTCTTACAGAGGACCCAGGTTCAATTCCCAACACCCACATGGTGGCTAACAACTATAACTCCAGTCACAAGGGATCAGACAATCTCTTATAGTCTCCTTCGGCAGTGTACACATATGATACACATACATGTAAAACATTCATATACAAAATTTTTGAAAATAAGAATTGAACATTAGTTATTTGGGGGGTATTTAGTTTTAAAAGTGTTTGTTCAATACTTAAATTTAGTATCAAGCATGTCATATTTAATGGAAAACAACTTTTAAAAATATATAACGTTGCCCAATATCATAAATTAACCTTTGATATACCTTTCAATCCATGTATGATATTTATCTTTTAAGAGATACTTGCATAAATGAAGAAGGGATAAAAGAAACATTATAAACACCAGTTTCTATCTGTTGTGGTTTGATGGGGATCATAAGTATAAGGCACATGTCTAAGCCACATGCCTTTCTTTGCCTGACTGCTTTTGGTTGTCCTCTTCTAGTATCAGGTGCACATCTTGAGGCTACAGAAGGCCCTCCTTGCCCTTATCAGTAAATTAAATGTGCAAACCTTTCTATAGAATAATCAGCCATACTTATTTAGGACTAAGAAATCACAAAAGTGGACTTCTCTTTAGGGACAGGAGTGGTACACATACATTTGAATGCCTTCAGTGTGCATAATAAAAGCCAAAGCCAAAACAATGAAGTCATTTCACTACTGTCATGTACTGCCACCAAGACATATAACTAAATGTGGGCATGCAGTGATTCCCTGATCATTTCATTCTGTAAGTGCATACAGAGAGAACTGCAAGAGGAGTGCAAATGCTTAGAAGGTCTTAGGTTGGACCCGGGGTTCGATTCCCAGCACCCACATGGCAGCTAACAGCTGTCTATAGTTCCAGTTCCAGGCAAACACCAAGGCAAATAAATAAATAAAGGTTTTTTTTTTTTTTAAAAAAAAAAGAAGGTCTTAGGTTTGTGTTGGCTCTCAGGTCTTCTCTTGCTCCCCGAACTTCCTCGAAAAGAACTCTAGAGGACTACAATGGGAACACTGATGCTAGGGACAACGCTAATCCCTACTTCCTGTTCATAAGGAAATTTCCCTGTTTCTTAATCTTGGTTGTCTATGGAGATTAAAATCATAGCTGCCGAATTTGCCCCACACATATTAATGCTCTCTGAACTCACTTTATAGGGGCTGCAATGGTATTTTATATCTCTTATGAGGAAGTGTGAAGAATGAGTGCAACGTTCATAGTACCTGACACCTGAGGATAGTATTAGAAAAAAAAACTACAGACATAGTTGACAACCAAATTTTCATTCTTTTATTCACAACATATCAAGTAAACACCAATTTTGTAGTAAACACTGAAAACTAAGTACTTGGAGTGAAGGGTAGCGTAGATGCCTTTCTGTGATACAAGACGTAACTCTCCACAACTTTCTTTTCAGAACACATTCTTATCATTGAGAAACTCCTAATCACGTCTGTGGTTTATCCCTACACTGTGCTGATCTTCCTCAGACTGGCTCTACTGTATTACCTGACAGTGTACATTTTGGTGTCTGATAAGGCTTGATCGTCTGTTAAACTTTCTCTCACACAGCCTACATGCATAGGGCTGCTCACCAGTGTGGATTACCTGGTGTTTAACAAGGTGGGATTTCTGAGTGAATGCCCTTCCACATTCCAGACACTCAAAGGGTTTCTCTCCTGTGTGAATTCTTTGGTGTGTATGTAAGTTTGTGTTGTGACCAAAGCTTTTGTGGCACCAGGAGCACTTATAGAGTTTTATTCCTTGGTGTGACAGGCAATGCATTTTAAGATCTGAAGTCCACCTGAAGCTACGGTTACATTGCTGACAGGAAAAAGGCTTCTCTCTGGTGTGAACTCTCTGGTGTCTAGCAAGCTCAGAAGGCGCTCTGAAGCCTCTTCCACACTCCTGACATTTAAGACATTTCACATGCTGTTGTTTAAAAATTGAAGTTAACATATTTTCCCTCCCTGGAAGAGCCTGACCACATTCCTGGACCCTGTGTGTATCTGCATGGCTTTCCCTATGGGTTTCTTTCTGGGCAGATTTTTTCCTGGTCTTTGGTACTTTCAATGGTCTTGATTCTATTTCTGATGTAGATGCAGATTCAGGACGATAATTTCCCATGTCATTTTCTGGCTTTAACCCTGTTCATATAAGGAAAATAATCAGACACATGTTTCATAGAAAAGTAAATTTAACAGACTAGAGAGAATTGTCTATAACAATTACTTTAAATAAACACATAAACTACTGATTATGGCCTAGGCTGGAAAAATGGTATAGATCCATAGTCCTTAATACACTCTGCTAGGTACAGCAGAAAGTCCATTAAATGGTGCCAGAAGTTACAAAAGGAAATTTTTAAAAAGTAGAAACATGCAAAGAGGTCTGAGAGTGAAGATTTCAGAAAGAAACAACAACAATAATAAACCAAACAAAAACATAGTAAGGTGTAGCACACCCAAACACCAAGAAAAAAGCCAAAACTCCAACTCATGTTGTCCAACCCAAAGACAATGGGCATAAGGCTGCCCAGACCGACTTCCTCCTTTCTAGACTGAGTGTGAAAACTTTTAAAGACAGATATCATGTAAATCAGATACAATTCTGAAAAGGAACCCTGCAAATATCTGTCAACAATAAGCAGAGTGGGGATTGTACTTGCATTCTACCCCAGCATGGAAACTTCCCATAAGAAGCAGAGGGGTAATAACATATAAGCAGCTCCATCTAGAAAGACGGTGTCGCAAAAAGACCAATGAACAAGAAGTATTGTTAACATCGTGGGCATGAGATCTTTTCTTTTAACACAAGCCACATAAGTGAAGGAGCAGAACTAGCAGGAGAGATCCAGCTGTAACTAGTGATCTGTCTTAGGAAGCCCTTTCCTCCCTGTGATGAGATTCCCCTTCCACAGTCCGAGGCAAATGTCTTCTTTGTCCTCAGACAGCATTATCCCATGATAGATCCAGCAGTAAGAAAGGAAAAGACAAAATTAATGCCACACAGCTTCTGAAAACAAGTCTCATTGGAAGAAAGCCACTGAAAGCAATAAACACCCTGCATGTTAAACTAATGCAGGGTGAGTGTCTGCAAAAAATAGCATTTCTAAACAGAACTGGAGCTCTCCTATTGCAATAGATAAAACTATTAGACTGGAATGAAAAGTCACTTATCAGAGTAAGAACTAGGAAAGTTGTAACTTGAGTGAATGGTAAATCTGACAAAAGGGTACCCAGACTAGAAAGGAAAACCATAAATGGTATGACTTAAAGACACACGGAAGCAATGTGCTTACAAATAATGCGTGGGTTGCATCCTAAGTGTCATCACAGACCCTACACCCAACAATGAATGTAGGTAGAGACAGAGATCCATGGATGAGCACTGTGCCGAGCTCTCCTTACAGCTGGAGAGTGGGGAAGAAGAGTCTGTATGAACAAGGAGAAAGTGAGTAAGAGGAGGAGTCCCACAGAGATGGCTGCCTGGACCTCGGGAGAGCACACTGAATCTAGAACAGTCCCTGGGAAACCATAGGACAAAGAGCTAGACCCTCCAAGGGTAGGCAACTGTTGATTAGCCATATGCAGAGCCTTGAGGGGTGGGATCAGACTGTGTTCCTGTATGTGGGCTGGCACCTTGGAGCCCATTCCCTGCAGAGGAGTGCCTTACCCAGCCTTGATATTGGGATGAGAAAATAGGATCTGACTGGAGTAGATGCTGAGCTGACCCACCTTGGGACCTCTTGCCCTTTTAGGGGAGAGGATCAGGGGATGGGGTGGGGGGAGGCTAAAGGCTGACTGGGAGGGATTGGGAGGAGGGAAGGGAGGGGGAGCAGGGGGATATATGGAAAAGAAGTACCTCAAATGAAGTTGTAATATATTTTGATCTGAACAAACGAAGTTAATCTACATTAAAATATAGAGAGTACAGTCATGGAAGTGGTTAAAGGAATACATGTAGCCTTAAGTTCTTAAAGTAGAAAAGAAGGTTCACAAGGCAATATTCTTTAAGTTCCTCCTGAAGAAACTTGCAAAAAGCAAATTAGACCTTACCCAATGTGGATAGATGAAATTCTAACAATAAAAATGAACATCATAATCAAACAAAACATTGCTTTTCAAAAAAAAAACTGTAATAGAAGTAGTAAGCCACTATGAAGACTGACAAAAAAAAAGGCTCAGATGCCCAAAATGCAAGCACAAGATTGTCATCTCAGCACTGGGGAGACAGCTGGAGGAAGAAGCATGAGTATAATGGGCCACATTGCAAACCTCTGTCTCAAATGCCCTCCGGAAAGAAATAAATGTAGGGCATACAGTGGTTTGAATGACAATCACCCCCACAGGCTCATATATTTGACTGCTTTGACACCAGGGAGCAAAACTGTGGAGAAGGATTAAGAAGTGTGGCCTTCCTTGTTGGAGAAGTGTCACTGGGAGTGGGCTTTGAGGCTTCAAAACCCATCAGGCTAGTGATCAATCCCTCCCTCCCTCCCTCCCTCCTCTCGCTCCTGCAAACTAAGACACTACAGAAAGATAAGCGTGGTATGATTGAATATACTTGCAAGATCAGAACCCTGGAGATGAAAAGAAGAGAATCATGAGTTCAAGCCCAGCCTGAGACACAGTGAGAATATGACTTAAATGATAAAAGAAAATTCAAATGCTCCTATTAATTGACAAAAAAACTCACACATATTCATTCAGGATAAAAAAAAAAAACTTCCTAAGTGTAGAAGCTTTTATCAGCTTTGTAAAAACGCAACAAAGACTGCCGTACTAAGTACAGGAAGTTGAAGTTAATGCAGAAAGTCAAGACAAGGAAATGAAAGGCATTATGGGTAGTGGCTTACAAGGAAAATCCTGAGGTTTCCCAAGAAATCTAAATACTACTACTACTAATAATAATACATGTAGAAAGTTTACTCTTATTACAAGATACAAGATCCAAAAATAAAGATCCATTTATAAAATGATTTAATGAAGAAATCAAAATTAAAACTGGTATTTTTGCTGTTGTTACAATGGAAGAAGCTGAGGCATATACTTCACACAATATGAAGAGCATCTACATACTGAAAATGGTAAGTTGATGAAAAAAATTAACGAACAACTAAAGTGAGACACATCACATTCAGGGATCAGAGAAGACAACACAATGAATATATCAATACTCTTTGAACAAATGAATGTTTAATGTAATTTTTAGCAAAATGTCAATCAAGTTTCTTGTAGGCCTAACTAAACTTACTGTCATAGCAGTGGAGAAGCTCAGTGAGTAAGCATGTCCTCTAGGACAGTCATGGTGGCTGCAGTGGCCTCTGTTTCAGCTGTATGGGAGGCTGAATCTGGTGAGACCAGCAGAAACAGAATGGAAGTGGAACCACTACAGTGTCAGAATGCTGGCTGTTTGAATATTCCAAGCAGATCTTGTCTTTTCATCTTCAGAGCAGAAAATCAGAACAGCATAATTCATATTTATAGCATAAAATATTTAAAGATCAACTTATTGTTGTAAAAAATAAATGCAGTGCTTTGTTTCGGTGTGTGTGTATGCATTTGTGTTGGGGACATAGGGTAACACTTCGTGGTCATCCACTTTGTGGATTGGATTTTAAGACAGGATCGTTTGCTGACTCTGGAGCTCATGAAGTAAATGAGGATGGCTGGTCAGTGAACCCTGTCTCCATGTCCCTTGTGCTGTTAATATAAATTTGTGCCACTAAACCTGACTTTTTAGGTGGTTGTGGTGCTCTAACTCAGGTCCTCAATTCATGTGGGTCAAACATGTTACCAACTGATCATCTCTCAGCCACAAACAAAAAATGGGACTTCAAAACTGAGCACGGTACAGAATAACAGAAAACAAACTGAAAAACAGCAGGGAAATGGAAAGCATAGTTCTAACAGGAACTGGACAAAATACATAACAATGTACAGAAACTCTAATATCATTTTGTTGCAAGCTCAGATAAACAAAACAAGAAATTAAAAACATAAATTACACTTCAAAATAAAGCACAATGGCTGATATATAAATAGCTGGTTAAAGGGTAAAAACAACAATACCTAATAAAGATTTGAACACTGTGCTGGCTGCGTTTTTTATCAGCTTGACACAACCTAGAGTTATCTGGGAAGAGAAAAGTCATTTGAGAAGATGCCAACATCAGATTGCCAATAGGCTAATCGGTATGGAATTTTCTTGATTAGTGATTTATGTGGGAGGGTTCAGCCCACTTTGAGCAATGACACCCATGGGCACATGAACATAATATAAGATAGCAAGCTGAAAAAGGAATTGAGCAGTGCTCTGCCATGGTTTCTGCTTCAGTTCCTGCTTACAGGTTCCTAACCTGCTTGAGTTCCTGCCCTGGCTTCACTAAAATGTAAGATGAAATACCTTTCCTCTCGAAGTGCCATTTGGTTATGGTGTTTATCATAGCAATAGAAATCCTAGGTAAGGCAAGTGCCTAACCAATAAAAATTGGCCCATGAGTTTTCATTCAGAACAGAGAATGCTTTCAGGACATCTCCAGCAAATTAACACCATGTACTCTTCTGGAAAAATTGTCAGTTTTAGAGATAGTTTTTCAGGCAACAGGTGGGGCACAGGGGCCTGGGATTATTATAACTACTACAACTTTGTGAAGGTACGGGGGAAAACTATCAAGGGAAACCATAATGCACAGGAGAAGTTCTAGGGGACCTCCCTGGAAAAAGAGAGGATGAAGTTCAACAGTATGAAACATGCTGCCTACTGCTTCTATTATAAGAAAGGAAAAAGTGCATTCAGAATTAAAAAACTAAAATGAAGCAAAAAAGACAAAAAAAAATTTAAAGGTTGTAATATATTTTCCCCCAATAAATTGGAAGACAGTCAAAAGCAAAAAGAACAAAGAAAGAAACAGTGGCAGTTGAAGCTTGGATTAAATACAGAAAAGTACATAAATTTTTACAATAATTAAAGAGAGAGCCAAGAAAGCAACAGAAAGAGTGTTGGTGTCATTTATTCTAGAAAGTTCCATCTTGCTAAAGAAATGAATAGGAATAGTTGTTGAGAATTGAAAAGGCACTAAAGGGAAAAGAATGAAAAACTGGTGCAGCTGCCAAAAGCTTCAGGATTCCAGAAAGAGATCTACATATATTCAAACTGAAAATTGTACATAGGCAGGCAAAGCGTGTTAGTCACTCTGCTATTGCTGTGGACCAACACCATGGCCACAGTGACTCCTATAAGAGAAAGCATTTAACTCAGGGCTGGTTTACACTTTCAGAGGGTTAGTCCATTATCATCATGGTGGGGAGCAGAAAAGCATGGTGCTGGAGAGCTTTACATCCTGAGGAAGAGAGATGGAAAGGGGGGAGGAAGGGAAGGAGGAGGGAGAGAGGGAGGGAGGAAGGGAGGGAGGGAGGGAGAGAGAAAGAGAGAGAGAGAGAGAGAGAGAGAGAGAGAGAGAGAGAGAGAGAGAGAGAGAGAGAATGAGACAGGGAAGGAGATGCTGGACCTCCTATAGGCATTTGAAACTTCAAAGCTCACCCTCAGTGATACATCTTCTCCAATAAGGAAGGCCACACCTACTTAAACAAAGTCACACCTTCTCAACTTTCTCAAACAGTTCCATTACCTGCGACCAAGTATTCAAACATATGAGCCTATTGGGGGGTATTCTCATTCAAACCACCACACAAAGGAAGATGAAAAGGCAGAAAAATAAAGACTGGCAAAATTACAATTACAAATAAACAACAACAACAAAAACTCATAACCATCAAACAAACAAACAAAAAATAAAACAAAACCAAGAAAACCTAGAACAAAGTTAATGTTAGCAAATTTAACAAACGTAAGAAAATGTTAGCAAAGTTCTTTTAAAGCTATACAGATGGTTGACTGCGTAGGTCTCCAGCCAATAGTGAAGGTGTTGTCTAGACAGGACTTCCCCCATAATCAAATGAATAGCCACCCCAAGTGCCATCACAGAACTTACATCCAACAATGAATAGAGGAAGAGGCAGAGATACATGGCTGAGCATTGGGCTGAGCTCCTGGTCCAGCTGAGAGTGGGGGAGGAGAGTCTATATTGAGCAAGGGGATAGGGATTGTGAGGAAAATTCCCACAGTGATGGCTGGCTGGAGCTCTGGGGAGCTCACTGAATCAAGAACAGCCACCTGGGAACCTTCAGGAAAAGGAGCTAGGCCTTCCAAGGATAGGCAACTGTCCACTGACATGGGCAGTATGTGGAGCCTTGAGGGGAGGGTTCAGACTGTGTTTCTGTGCATGGACTGGCACCTTGGAGCCCATTCCTTCCAGAGGAACACATAACCCAGTCATGACATTAGGATGAGGAAATTGGACTTTCCTGGAGTGGTTGCTAAGCTGATCCACCTTCGCACTTCTTGCCCTTTGTGGGGAGGGATGAGGGGATGGGGAGGAGGGAGGCTGAAGGCAGAAAGGGAGGGATTAGGAGGGGGAAGGAGGGAGAGCAAGGGGATTCATGGGAAAAAAGACTTTATTTTCTAAAAATAATCTTTAAAAAAAAAAAACAAAACTACCAAACAGACAGTTGCGAGAAAATAATCAGGAAAGTATGACTAGGGCTGAAGAGATGACTTCTATGTTAGGAACACCTGCTACTTCATCATGAGACCTCAGGCCCAGTTCTGCACACAGATGCCTCCAATTCCAAGGGATCCAATGCCTTCTTTAGCCTCCATAGGCACCATCACAAATACTCACATGGACAAGCACACATAAATAAAAAACATCTTCTCTTATTTATTTGTTTTTTGTTTGTTTGTGTATTTATTTTTGAGACAGGATTTTCTATGTAACAGTCCTGACTGTCCTGGAACTAGCTCTGTAGACTAGGCTGGTCTTCAAGTCACAGACATCAAACTGTCTCTGCTTCCCTAGTGCTGAGATTAAAGGCATCAGCCCCCTCTAACTGGCTTGTATCTCTTTTTTGAAAAATATTTTTTAATATGTATACAGGGCACCAGATGTCATTATAGGTGGTTATGAACCACCATGTGGTTGCTGGGAATTGAACTCAGAACCTCTGGAAGAGCAGCCACTGCTCCTAACCTCCGAGTCATCTCTCCAACACCCCCTATATCACTTAATAGAAGAGAAAAGAACTAACAGTCTGCAGGAGACCATTACATATCCTACACAGGGCTATTTCAGCCTGGAAATGGAGAATAAAAAATGAGAGATAATGGAAATGCTAAGCATTTGATGAAAATGTGATTAAATATTATCACCAGAAGACTAGCTGTGTTCTTTAAATACCACCAGCATAGTCAGATTGTTTATTTTTTCATATGTGAATAAAAGAGTAGTAAGATTATTATAGATTGTGATCATTTTTTACATTGGAATGTATGCGTTTCAGGTATATATTGGCCTAGTATTTATGTAAAAGTTATTTAAATAAGTTTATGTGAGTAACACTCTATTTAAAAAGTCAAAACATTTCATAGATTTTTGTTATAGCAGAGAAAAATAAGACTAAACCTTTTTCTAACTTAGAAGCAAGTAAACTTGATTAATAAAAAATGTGTAGTTGTTTAGAGCTATATTTTTGGAGCTATACTGAAAGCATTTAAGTAGTTAAGTTTTACAAGTTGGTAGTTTGTCAGTTATTGTATTTTTGTGCAAGACTTTGTATTTGCTTGAAGTATTCCTCATTTGATATAGAAAACATTTATTTTAAAAGTAATGTTAACAAACTCTATTAACTACAATAGTGACAACATTGTTTGGGTCCCTTCACCTATTCCAAATATACCTTCAATCTTTTTAGAATTCACATATTTATAAAAAACAAGTTTGTGTCATTGAGTTAATATAATTAAAATAAAATTGATATACAGAGTCTTGGCTACATGCTAGCTAGAAAGCACTTTTCTTTTTTTTTTTTAACTTTATTTATTTATTTATTTATTTATTTATTTATTTATTTGCCTTGGTGTTTTGCCTGGAACTGGAACTACAGACAGTTGTTAGCTGCCATGTGGGTGCTGGGAATCGAACCCGGGTCTTCTGGAAGAGCAGACGGTGCTCTTAACCACTGAGCCATCTCTCCAGCCCCGCACTTTTCGTTTTAAAGACTTATTTATACTCAAATCCAAGTGGATCAAAGACCTCAATTTAAACCCAACCACTTAGAACTTGATAGAAAAGAAAGTGGGAAATACACTTCTACAAATTGGCACAGGCGACCACTTCCTAAATATAGCACCAGTGGCACAGACACTAAGACCAATAATCAATAAGTGGGACCTCCTGAAACTGAGAAGCTTCTGTAAAGCCAAGGACACTGTCAATAAGACAAAACGACAGCCTACAGAATGGGAAAAGATTTTCACCAACCCTACAAGTGATAGAGGACTGATCTCTAAGGTATATAAAGAGCTCCAGAATTTAGAGCCCAAAACCTTGAATAACCCTATCAAAAAATGGGGTACAGATCTAAAAAGGGAATTCTCAGCAGAGGAACTACGAATGGCTGAAAGGCACCTGAAAAAGTGCTCTTCATCTTTAGCCATCAGAGAAATGCAAATCAAAACAACTTTGAGACACCACCTAACACCTGTTAGATTGGCTAAGATAAAAGGCACAGATGACAGCCTATGTTGGAGAGGATGTGGAACAAGGGGAACACTCCTCCACTGTTGGTAGGAGTGTAAGCTTGTTCAGCCAGTTTGGAATGCAATATGGCGGTTTCTCAAAAAATTGAGAATCAATCTCCCCAAGGACCCAGCAATACCACTTCTGGGTGTATACCCTAAAGAGGCACATTCACACTCCAAAGGCATTAGCTCAACTATGTTCATAGCAGCATTATTTGTAATAGCAAGAACCTGGAAACAACCTAGATGTCCCTCAACTGAAGAATGGATTAACAAACTGTGGTACATCTACACAATG
>PVIH01026683.1:0-18321 GCA_004025045.1 Sigmodon hispidus | reverse complement strand
GATTGAATTAAGATGAAAGAGCTAGCTACTAATGTGCTTCAGACATGGGCCAAACAGTATAAAGTTAAAAAAATATATATATAGTTTTAAGTTAGTAGTACAAGTTAGTTACAAAGTGATTAGGCACAATCATTTGGACTCACCAAAATAGGATAAATAATGGAATACTTTCTTTGAATCTGTCAATTGTTAATGAACTGGACATTCCTTACATAATTATTGTTTGTATATTAATGTATATAATTATTATACCTATTGTATATTGTCTTTCCTATGTTAGTTATAACTTGCTTTTCTATTTTTGACAGAAAAGGGCATATGTTGTAGTATGTTTTTTTTGGCCTGTTTGGGTTTGGAGATTTGTGACTTGGCACGTGTGTGGTGCCGGCGGTGTGGAGCCTGGTCTGTGTGCCCGCAGATTTTGTCTCTCAAAAGAAATGAATCACACGCTTATATACTTTACACTGCTTGGCCCATATCTTAAGCACATTACTAGCTAGTGCTTTCTTCTTAAATCAACCCATTTCCATGAATCTACCCACCACGTGGCTTGCAGCCCGTGGCTCACCTGAATTCCTACATGCTTCTTCCTCAGAGGACAAATGGCGACTAGTAAATTTTATTTTATTTTTTTATTTGGCTGTTTTTGATTTTTTATTTATTTTTATGGTGTTTTGTATGGGTCTAAATAGTTATTTATTTATATGGTATAGAGAATATTTTATTATATTTTTTTTGTTTAATTAAAAAGGAAGGTTTTAATTTTTATATAGTAAAATTATATATAACAGAATAGCTTTTAAGTAAGAATTATAGTCATAATATTTAGTTTATTTGTATTTTAAAATTAAAGAGAATATTTTATTATTTATTTTATCATTGTGAGTCTAAAGTTTTATATTTAATATATCTTTTAAATTAAAATATATTTATAATTATTAAACTTTTAACTACATTAAAGATTATAGAAGGATATAATATTATGTAAATAAACAAGAAGTGTAAGCAACTTTTAAAGTCTAGAGAATGACAGAGATGACATCTATTTGTTTGGACAGTCACTTAAAGTTTTTTTGTAATGTTGGGGCATCTATTTTTAGCCATTAGGCCCAAAGTCTCTGGCAAACTTTTTAGTGATGTAGGAAATCTGACACAGTTTATCAGTTGTTTTTTTTTGTGTCTTGAAGAATGTCTGGCAATGTTTTTTGTAAAGCAGGAACTTGAAGGACCATCTTGGCTTGTTTTGTCTATATTTAGAGGTCACTTTTTTATGGAATCTGTATGTCTAGTTTATATAGCATATTATCAAGCAGTTAATATCAGAACAGTTTTTGGTTTGGTGGCTAACTGTTGCCACAAAGTAAATTTTATATGAAGTTTTTTTAATGTCTATTTTTTTTTTGAAATATATTGATGTTGTCAGGAACAGAACTGTCTCACTGTCTAGAAAAGTCTAAGTTTTTAAAATATCTTAAATGTTATATTTTGTATGTCTTTGAAGTGTTTGAAGACTATTTATTTAATTGAAATATATCTTTGTATATTTATAAAAACTTAATTAACATGACTATAAGTTTGTTTTTTATAGTTGACTATTAATTTGTATTTTTTAATTATATATATTTTAATCAAGAGTAGAAAAATATAAACAGCATAACGAAATTGACCTTAAGTTTGTATCAATGTATCAAAATCTACATATCTTTTTTAACCATTCCTATATCATATCCTCCTCCTCCATTTTTTTTAAGAAACTGACTATGACTATTAACTATTTATAATGAAAATAAACATTAATAAGTAATATTTTTGGGAAATTGGACGAAGCTTTTTTTTTATTATTTTTTGTTGTCAAAGGGCGATGATGTCATGGGGTTTTGAAGCTGGATTATTTTAACTGGCTTTTTGGAAGCTGAGAATGTTTATTTAGGTAGCTTTGGTAGATGGAACTATATTTGCCTAGAACTAATTTATAGGTTTTGATCTTTTGTGGAGACAAAAGTAGAAATTTTTTTTTAAGTAACATATTTTTATAAATAGATTTTAAAGTCAAGACATTTTTAAAATATAAGTATTGGTTTAACTTAGTAACTTTAGCAAAAAATTGTCTTTTTGTAATTAGCTCATTAAAAGTTAAAAAATTAAAAGAACACACAACAAACATAATTTAGACTCTTTGTTTATTTGTTATCTTTATGTGGCCTTTATTTTTATTTTTATTTTTTTAAGGGCTTTTTTAATTTTTTTTATTTATTTTTTTTCTCTCTCTCTCTGAAGCTTATGTGTATTTTATATATATTGGACCCTGTTTAGAGGTTTTGAGAGTCTAAATTTGTCTTATTGAGAATTTTTAATTATTTTTTAATTTAAAGAGTTTTTTAAAAGGTCGGTGTCACTTTAATTGCTGACTCCGCCCCTCTGTTTTATTATGGCTGAGAAACTCGCTGCTGCTTTGCCGCTGTCAGCAAAGAGCACAAATTTAGGAAATGTTGTTATGAGAAAAACCTTTTTAAACTGTTTCTTTTCTGTTAGTATAAACAGAAACCTTAAATCAATTACACTTGTGCCAATCTTGTCGTAAAACGTATGAGTTTAAGCTGTGTGCCGCGGACGCGCCATTTTTAAATTCCTGCCTGAACACCACGCTGTCTTTGTACCATAAATCAATTTAAATACGCAATTCAAAAAACCGTTTGAAACTTTCTCAGGCTTTATGCGGGTGTTCGTGCCCCACGTTGGGCGCCAAATATCGCGGAATAAATTTGTCATTAATTGATATGTTTTAAATAAGATTTATTTTGTTAGAATTATGAGCAAAAGAAGGTTTTAGCAACACGCCTAGCCACAGCCGTACGGAGCCGCCCACGCCAGGGCCGGAAGTCTCGCCTCTCTTTTTGCCGCTGAGCGCTGGGCCGGAAGGACCGCCTTTTTTATTGTTGTCGCGCGCTGGGCCGGAAGGACCGTATAGTCTGGGATTCTCGCTACAGGCATATGTAGATATATACTACATATTTACTTAAACATGAATATTGAGGAGAGAGCACCCAGTCAAATCCTAGATAAACAGCTCAGGAAATATTAAAACTTGAATACAAAGATAAACAGCTGAGTCAGTCATATACACCTTTAAACCCAGCACAGGAAAAGTGGGAGTGGTGACCTCCACCCTGAATCCCACAACTCTAGAGATAGAACTTCTTCTGTGAATTCAAGGCTACATGCTTTTAATCCTAATCTAGATGGGTATATAAGGGCTTATAGAAACCCAGAGAGAACAGAAGTGACTGGGAGAAGCAACTGGCAGAAGTGACCAGGAGTGAGGCTAAGGAAGTTGCAAGACAGCTGGGTGAGAATTGACTGTGGTGCTTCCTTTCTCTGATATTTCTGCCTTTCCCTGATATTTAGCTCTGAGTATCATTTATAATACTTTATAATAAATTTAAAAGAAGATATAAATATCCCAAATAATACAAATTTTAAAATGGGGGCAAAGATCTACACAGAGAATTTTCAACAGAAAAATTACTAATAACTGAAAAACACATAAAGAATTGTTCAACATTATAAGCAACCAAAAATATGCATATAAAACAAACTTATACTTGTCAGAATGGCTAAGATCAAAATTACAGTAACAGCTCATGCTGGCAAGAATTGAGATATGGAAAACACTCTTGCATTTCTGGTTAAGAGTTCAGTCAACTTGGAAATCAATATGGCAGTTTCTCACATAATTGATTGAATCAACTTTATAGCAAACTTATACCACTCCAGGGCATATACTCAAAAGATGCTCCATCATACCACAAGATTCACAGTCCAAAATGACAACAATCAAGGTCTACATGATTGTAAATCTACTTAAAGAAAAACAGTCCCCCCTCCTCCCAGAACAAGATTATCATTGTTGGAGTTGGTGTTCTTGGCATGGCTTGTATCTTCAGTATCTAATGAAGGACATGGCAGATTAGCTTGCCCTTGTTGACGTCATGGAAGACAAGCTGAAGAGAGAGATGATGGACCTCCAGGATGGCATCTTGTCTCCAGCAAAGTCTATAGTGTGACTGCAAACTCCAAGCCTGTCATTATCACAGGGAGAGGAGCATCAGTAAGAGGTAGAGAGCTGACTCAGTCTACTCATGTGAAACATAAATATTTTCAAGTTCATCATTCCCAACTTTGTGAAGTACATTCCACACTGCAAGCTTCTTATTCTTTCAAGCTCAGTGGATATCTTGACCTACATAAATTAAAAAATAAGTGGCTTACCCACACCCACAATAAAAACTCGAGTCACTGAAAGTGGTTGCAATGTGGATTCAGCTCGATTCGATTACCTGATGGGAGAAAGGCTGAATGTCTACATATGCTACATTAGCATGGAGACTCTACTCCAGTGTGCCTGTGTAGTGGTATGAATGTTACTGGTGTCTCCCTGAAGAATCAGAACTCAGAATTGGGCACTGATGCAGACAAGGAACAGTAAAAAGACGTTTACAAGCAGGTGGTTGATAGCATTTTATGAGGTGATTAACCTAAAATGTTACATGTCCTGGTCCATTGGACTCTCTGTGACAGAGTTGGTTGAGAGTATGATGAAGAACCTTAGGTGGGCGTACCCCATTTCTACCATGATTAAGTGATTCTGTGAAATCAAAGATAATATCCTTCTCAGTGTCCATTGTGTCCTGGGTCTAAATGGAATCTCATATGTTGTGAAGGTGACTCTGACTTCTGAAGAGGAGGCCCACTTGAAGAAAAATGCAAAAACATTCTGGAGGATCCAGAAAAAGCTGTGGTTCAAAATTCTTAGATCTCCTTTTGCTTAACTGTCTAAAAGCAATCATCATTAGTCTCCCAAACCAAAAAAATAGAGCTCAAGTTTCAATTCAGAATGTTACTGTAACTTAAATTAGAGCTAATAACTACAATCCTCAAATTGTCCCACACAATAGAAAGAGAAAAAAAAAATCTAGCCTTTTTTTGATATGAGGCTACAGTCACTCTGATACCCAAGCCACATAAAGATGCAACTAAGAAAGAAAAATACAGAAAAATCTTCCTCATGAACATTGATACAAATATACTCAATAAATACTGGCAAACCAAATTCCATAAAACAGAAAAGTTTATCCACCAAGATCAAAAAGGATCCATGTCATATATGCTAGGATGGTTCATCATATGAAAATCTATCAATGTAATTCACCATATGAATAAATGAAAGAAAAAGACATGATCATCTCACTAGATGTAAAAAAAAAAATGCCTTCAAAAAATTTAACATCCCTTGCCCAATCCAGCAGGGTCTTCAGCATGGACCTGAACCTGGGAATGAAACAAATGGAAGGCAGGAACACAAAGAACAGAAGGACAAGACAAGATCCCTGATCAAGTCTCCCTGTAGCTTTCTTATTTCAGCCAGTATTTAGACAGAATCTCTGCCATACATGTAGCTGGGAGGAAAGGGGTGGGATATTCAAAAGAAGGTAGCAAGCCTGTGAGGAGAAGTAACAGATAGGGTATAATTGATATGGAAATCTATCTGTTGTGAGATGAGGGCCTGGAGAATGTCACCTGCTGGTCTGAGAAGATAAAAAGAAGCCACCTGGAATCATGGCTTAGCTTAAAACAATAAAGGATGTAGACTGCTGGAAAATGGCTATCTGTAAAGTTAACTTATAAAATATGGCTAAGTTAGGCTTTGGCTCCCAACAATCCCTTCATTATATAGGTCCAATGTCAGAAATTCAAGAATACAAGCAATGTTCCAAAACATATTAAAGGCAATATACAGCAAACTGTATCATCAGAGTCAGATTGATGTCTTTGAAACTGAGACCTGTATCCAGAGTAGAATCAGAGGTGAGCAGATTCAAGCTCCTGGGTTACTCATCCAGAGAATCCCTCTCTGGGGTTACACCCAAGGTTCTTATCTCACAATCTTACTAGAAGACAAACCCTAGACTTGAGCAGGGAGGGGCCTTCTCCAGCAACACCTAAAAGAAGGGACATCCTATGGCTGGGCCCCACATACAGGGCAAACAATGTCATCAGAGATGGACTAACACCTTTAAAACTCAGACTCATGTCCAGAGCAGAGTCTGAGGTTGTTCAGACTCCTTGCATAGACCAGAAAGGAGATATACAAGCCCTATAGCCACAAAAGATTGGAGCTGACTAATTGTGAACCTCTGAAGTCATGGGCAGATGCCAGTACAAGAATATATATGACAATATAAAGAACACAAAGCAACAGAAGAAGAAACTGCTGGTTTCACAAGACCAAGATGTGAACAAATCAAAGAGAGGAAACAGAAGGAAACAACAGCAAAAACACCTTTATGAAGGTTATAGAAGCCTTAAAAAAGGACATAAAAATTCCCTTAAAGAAACAAAAGAAAATACAAACAAAAAACTAGAAGATATGAAAAAATACTTGATAGAAAGCAAAAAAAAGAAAAAATCAAAAATGAAAGAAACATTTTAAGAACTAAAAATTGAAACACAAGCAATGAAAAAGGCACAAAATGAGGCAAAGGTGGAAATTGAAAATATGAAGAAAAGAGCTAGAAGTACAGATACAAGCATAAGCAACAGAATCCAAGAGATGGGAGAGAGACTCTCTTGAGTGGAAGACTCAATAGTGGAAATAGATACATTAGTAAAAGAAAATACTAAAATCAAAAAAGTCATAAAACAAAATGTCCAGGAAATTCGGGACATCAAAATGCCAAAATTTAAAATAATTCTTTTTTTTTAATTTTTTTTTAAATTTTTTTTAATGTTTTTTAAATAATAATAATCAAATAAGAATAACATCAGCTCAAAGGCACAGATAATACATTCAATAATATCATAGAAGAAAACATTCCCAACTTAAAGAAGAAAATGCCTGTAAAGAACATGAAGATTACAGGACAACAAATAGGCTTGACCATCCCCCAAAAACAATCTGCTTGTCACATAATAATCAAGCTACAAAGCATACAGAGCAAAGAAAAAATTTTAAGACCTGCAAAAGAAAAGAGCCAACTTACCTATAAAGGAAGAACCATCATAATAACACCTGACAATTCAATGAAAACAATGAAAGCAAGAAGGTTTTGGTCAGAAGTTATACACATCTAAAAGAGTATGGCAGCCAACCTGAACTACTATATCCCGCAAAACTAGTAATCACCATAGATGGAGTAAACAAGATATTTTAATGACAAAGTCAAACCAAAAAAACCTGTCTACAAATTTGGTCCTTCAGAAAGCATTAGAGGGAAAACACTAAATTAAGGATTCCAGATACACACATGAAACCACAAACAATAATCCAACAGAAGAGAAGCCCAAAGAATGCAAATACATACAAGCTATCAGCAAAAGTAACAGTAATTATCGTCAGTGGTCACTAATATCCCTTAATATCAATGGACTCAATTCACCTATAAAAATACACACTAACACAATGGATACAAAAGCAGAAGCCATCCTTCTACTGCAAAAAAAAAAAAAAAAAAAAAAAATACCACCTCAAACATAAAGACAGACACAGGCTCACAATAAAGATTTGGGAAAAAATTTTCCAATCAAATAGCACTAAGAAACAAGCTGGGGTTTCCAACCTAATATCTAACAAAGTAGACTTCAAACTATAAATCAATTAAAAGAGACCAGGATGGACATTAGTTATTTATCTCAGGAAAAATTGATCAAGATGAGGTTTCAATGCTGAATATTTATGCCTTTGGTATAAGGGTACCTATCTATGTAAAAGAAACACTACTAAAGCTCAAATCCCACATGAATTCTCACACCCTAATAGTTGGAGACTTCAATGCACCACTTTCACCCTTGCAAAGGTCAACCAGTCAGACATTCAACAAAGAAATAAGGAGTCTAACACAGGTTATGATGCAAATGGATTTAATAGATATTTACAGAAGCTACCACCCAAACACAAAGGAATATGCATATTTCTTAGCACCACATAGAACTTTCTCTAAAATTACTCACATTATTGATCATAAATCAAGTATCAGTAGATAAAATAATAGAAATAATCCCTTCTATCACATCAGAACACCATGCCCTTAACTTAACGTTCAACAACATTAAAACATCACAGAAAGCCTACCAAATCATGGAAACTAAGCATCACTCAACTGAACCACCACAGGATCAAGGAAGAAATTAAGAAAGAAATCAAAGTCTTCCTAGAATTTAACAAAACTGAATCCACAACATACCCAAACTTGTGGGATACAATGAAACCAGTCTTAAGAGGAAAATTCATAGCACTAGATGCTTAAATGAAAAACCTAGAGAAATCCCATGCTAAAGAACTAACAGCTCAGCTGAAAGCCTTAGAACAATTAGAAGCAAACTCCCCTACAAGCAGTAGATGGCAGGAAATAATCAAACTTAGAGCTGAAACCAATATGATTGAAACAAAAAGATCAATACAAAGAATCAATGAATCAAAGAGTTGGTTTTTTTAGAGACTCAACAAGATAGATAAACCCTTATCCAAACTAAACAAAGAGCAGAGAGAGTATCCAAATCAACAAAAAACAGAAAAGAAAAGGGGGACATAACAACAAACTCCCCAAACTACAGAGAATTTTCAGGTCATACTTTGAAAATCTATGCTCCATGAAAAGTGAAAACCTAGAAAAAATGCACAGCTTTTTGGACAGGTTCCACTTATCAAAATAAAATCAAGACCAGATAAAATATCTAAACAGACTTACAACCCTAAATGAAATTGAAGCAGTTGTTAAAACCTCCCAAGTACATGGTTTCAGTGCAGAATTCTACCATACATTCAAAGAAGAACTACTACTAATACTCCTCAAAGTATTTCATACAATAGAAACTGAAGGAATATTGTCAAACTCTTTTTATGTGGTCACAATTACTCTAACCCCAAGCAACTCAATGACACAACAAAGAAACAGAATTACAACCAATTTCCCTCATTAATATTGATAAAAAAATTCTCAGCAAAATTCTGGCAAACTGTATACAACAACATATAAAAAAATCATCTACCACAATCAGCTCAAGTAGGCTTCATCCCAGATATCTAGAGATGTTTCCACATAAGAAAAACCATAAATGTCATCCATCATATAAACAAACTGAAGAAAGAAACCACATGATTATATCCTAGATGCTGAAATAGCCTTTGACAAAATCCTATACTCCTTTATGATAAAAAGTCCTGGAGAGATCAGGAAGAAAGGGAAAATATCTCCATATAATAAAGGCAATTTACAAGAAACTGACAGCCAACATCAAAATAAATGAAAAAATATTCAAAGCAATCCCACCAAATTCAGGATCTAGACAAGGCTGTCATCTCTCCCCTTATATATTCAATATAATTTTTTAACATTTAGCTAAAGCAGTAAGAAACACAAGAAGGTTAAGGGGATGGAAACTGGAAAAGAAACAGTAAAACCATCTCTATTTGCAGATGATATGATTGTATACATAAATGATCCACAAAATTCTACCAGGGAACATTGACAGGTGATAAACACCTTCAGCAATGTAGCAGGATACAAGATTAACTCAAAGAAATCAGTAGCCCTTCTATACACTAAAGATAGGAGGACTGAAAGAGACAAAAGGGATCCAAGGTGTCAGGGTGAGGAAAGAGGAACTGCAGGAGTGGATGCTGAACTAAGCTATTAGTACCTTGAGACCTCCCGCCCTTCCTGAGGAGGAGATAAAGAAATGTGGAGAAGAGAGAGTGACTAGAAGGAGTGGGGGGGGGGAACGGAGCTTGCACAAGGATATACATGGATAAAAATATGACCTTATTCATAATGAAAAAAATTAATAAAAATAAAAAAAGAAATAAGGGAACCATCACTCTTCATAATAGCTGCAAATAGCATAAAATACCATGGAATACTAGTATTCAAAGAAGTAACAGAACTATTTGACAAAAACTTTAAATCTCAGAAGAAAGAAATTGAAGAGGATATCAGAAAATGGAAAGGTCCCCATGTTCCTGGATAGAAAGAATCAACACAGTCAAAATAGCAATCATACCAAAAACAAATTACAGATTCAATGAACTTCCCTTCAATATCCCAACACAATTTTTGTACAGAAGTTGAAAGAACAATACTCAGTTTCACTTTAATAAAAGGAAAGCCAGGAGTGCCAAAAACAACTTTGCTCAACAAAAGAACCTTAGGGGGCATCACTATCCTCAGCTTCAAGTTATATTGCAGAGCTACAGTAACAAAAACAGCCTGACTAGCCCAAAAACCAAATTGTGAATCAGTGGAATGTGATGAAGATCCTGACAGTAGCTCAAAAACCTATAACCACCTGATCTTTGAGAAGAAGCCCAAAATAATCAATGGAAAAAAAAAAACAAAAAAAAACCCAGTATCTTTAACAAATTGTGTTGGAATAGCTGCTTGATAGTGTGTAGAAAAATGCAAATAGATTCAAGCCTATCAACCTGCACAAAACTCATTCCAAGTGGGTCAAAGACCTCAACATAGACCCAGCCACACTGAATTTGATAGAAAAGAAAGTGGGAAATAACCTCTAACAAATTGGCACAGGCGATCACTTTCTAAATATAACACCAGTAGCACCGATACTAAGGACAACAGTCAATAAGTGGGACCTCCTAAAACTGAGAAGCTTCTATAAAACCAAGGAAACTGTCAATAGGACAACAAAGACAGCCTACAGAATGGGAAAAGCTTTTCACCAACCCTACAAGTGATAGAGGACTGGTCTATAAAATATATAAAGAACTCAAGAAACTAGAAACTCAAACCCTAAATAATGCAATTAAAATGAAGTTTTAAGGACTAAAAGGGAATTCTCCACAGTGGAATTACAAGTGGCTGACAGGCACTTGGAAATTGCTCAAGGTCTTTAACCCTCAGAGAAATGCAAATGAGAGCAACCACCTCATTCCTGTCACAATGTTTAAGATCAAAACACAGAGAACAGCCTATTCTTGAGAGGATTCAGATCAAAGGGAACACTCTTCCATTGTTGGTTGGAATGTAAACTTGTGCAGCCACTAAGAAATGTAATATAGTGCTTTCTCAGAAAACTAGGAATCAGTCTCTCCAAGAAACCTGGAATACCACTATTGAGCATATATCCAAAGGATGCACATTCACACTCCAAAGGCATAAGCTCAAATATATTCATAGCTTCTTTTTTCATAATAGCAAGAACCTGGAAACAACCTAGATGCCCCTCAACTGAAGAATGGATTAACAAAGTGTGGTACATCCACATAATGGAGTACTGCTCAGCATTAAAAAGAAATGACATCCTAAAATTTGCAGGCAAATAGATAAATTTGAAGAATATCCTCCTGAGTGAGGTATCACATGCCCAGAAAGATAAGCATGGGATGTACTCACTTATTAATGGACTTTAGACAAAAAGCAAAGAACACATATCTAAGCTGCAAATCACAACTCCTAAAAAGGTTGAGATGTGAAGAAACTTGAGACAGACATTCAGGGATTAAACTAGAAGATAAAATAGAGAAAATCTTCATAGGTAATTGGGAGCATGAGGGGCCAAAACCAAGAAGGTGTGGGAATGAATCATGAGAGATTATTGAATATCAAAAGTAATAAGGAGGGAGAAAAAAAAGATGGAGATCTTAATAGAGGAAGCCAATGTGGGGTTGGAAACAGAATAGATTCCATGGTAACCTATAAGAACTTACAGGTTGCTAGGTCTCCAATCAATAGTGAAGGTGTTGCCTAGGCAAGGCTTCCCCTATAATCAAATGATTAGCCAAGGCAGAACTTACATCCAACAATGAATAGAGGTAGGGGCAGAGATACATGGTTGAGTACTGGGCTGAGCTCCTGCTCCAGCTGAGAGCAGGGGAAGGGAGTCTATATGGGCAAGGAAATAGGATTATGAGGAAAATTCCCACAGTGATGGCTGGCTGGAGCTCTGGGAAGCTCACTGAATTAAGAACAGCCACTGGGGAACCTTCAAGAAAAGGAAAGAGGCCCTTCAAGATTAGCCTGACATGGGCAGTATGTGTAGCCTGGAGTGGAGGAATCAGTCTGTGTTTCTGTGTGTAGAATGGCACTTCAGAGCCCTTCAGAGGATGCGTAATCCAGTCTTGACATTAGGATGAGGAAATCAGACTTACTTGAAGTGAATGTGGAGCTGATCCACCTTGGAACTTCTTGCCCTTTTTGGAGAGGGATGGGACATGGGGAGGAGGGAGGCTGAAGGCTGAATGGGAGGGATGGGAAGGGGGAAGAAAGAGAGAGCTAGGGGATACATGGGAATAAAGGACTTTATGATATAAATAAATTAAAATAAACTTTTAAAAATAAAGGGCCACTCCATCTTTTGTAGTAGTAACAGTTAATGCAATAATTCTCATAACTACAACAATAATCAATGCAATTGTCAAACCTGTTGTTTTTAATAATCTGTCTGGGAGATTCTGGACAATCAGAAGTACTAGAGAATTAACATAGGTGAGACTGTCCATGTCCTCACCAACTTCACTGGTACCCAGATTGCTGTTCTTGCTCTAAAAATATAGAAATTTTTATAAATGACATCCAAAACATACTAGCAAGAACACAGGTGTGGAGAGTACAATGTTCTCTAGTGACTATGATTATCAGGGTGTCATTGTACAGACCCTTTCAGTAGTACACATGCTGCAAAAATGAGACTTTAATTCAATCTAGTAATATATGACATTTATCATCATAAACATTTAACTTTTCTTTCCAAGGTTTAAGAGGGCATAAGGTACTTGCCAGTTTCCAAGAACTAGTCTGAACTGGGTCCCAAATAGTAATATAAAACCCCACATTCAAACCACTAACATCTTAATTCTGAGTGAGAATATTTTTCCAAATGAAAGTCATAAGAGCTCCAATCTGTAATCTCCATGGGAGATATTAATAAGTACTCTAGATTTTCTATTTACACATTTTTGCCAAAATAAACATTTAAATTTATTGTTGGTAACACACTTATCACCAGATAGTAATTGTTTTAAAATATTTTTGAATTATTAATGACATATTTACATAGTCTTTGTTTCTCCTTCTTTTAATTCTACAAATACCCCCTGCCTCTCTTCCCCAACCACCTCTATAACCTGTTGCTAAAAGAGGATAATGTCTCCTTTGAAAAATCTACACCAGGTAATGAACAGAGTTGAGAAAGGCCTCTTACCTTCCTCTCTCTATCAAGTTTGAGCAAGGTATCTCACCATAGGAAGTGGGCTCTAAAAAGAAAGTTTATGTGTTCAAAATAATTCTTGGTCTCATTGCCAGGAGGACCCTTAACTGTTTGATAAATGCAACTGTCACCCTCATTCTGAGTGCCTATTTTAGTCCCATGCAGGCTCTCCAGCTAACTTCAGTCTGGAGTCCATGAGCTTCCATTAGTTCAGGTCAACTGTCCCCAAGTTTTGCTCCATGTGCTCTTGACACCCACCTTGCTCCTCTAGTTGCTCTTCCATTTCTTCAACTAAACCCCAGAAGCTTGCCAAGTGCTTGGCTGTAGATGTCTGCTTCTATTTCCATCAGTCATTGGAAGTAGGTTCTATGATGACCATTAGGGTAGTCATCAATCTGACTACAGGAAAAGGCTAATTCAGGCATCCTGTTCAGCATTGGTAGGAGTCTTAGTTGGGGCCTTCTTATGGGTTTCTGTGGATTTTCCTAGCACCAGGTTTCTCCCTAAACTCATATCTCACTAGTTCAGGATGCTCATCAGTCATTTTATCCACAAAATTGACCTTTTTGTACCTTCATATTTCTACCCTTATTCTTTTCTCTCTATACCCCTCTTCCATTTTACTGAGGAGATTTAAACAATTTCTTATTTTGGGTGCAATGCATTTATTCTTCTTAGAGTTCTCCTCTCTATTTTGTCTGGGATTGTGGAAACTAGCCTGTTCATTTTTTGATATGTATTTACTACCAACTTATTAGTTAGTACACATCATATATTTGGGTCTGATTATCTCATTCAAGATTTATTTCTAGTTCATCCATTACTAAATACATCTCTAGATGTTTTGGTAAAGGACAGATGAATAGATAGCCTTAAAAATGGCACTCAAAAGCAAAGCAAGTGCTATCAGTTTAAATTAAGAAGTCATGTTGTAATAGGCTCTTTATAAATGAATTTGAGCCAACATTTCCATCCCAATGGCTATGTGTGCCATGAAACTGAAAACTCAGACCTGCAGTAGGCTTTGCTGTCTTCTTTCATTTAAAGTCAAGTCACGAAGAATGAAAATAATCTCAACAGTCAGTGAAGCTCCCAACCACTGAAAGGCATGGTAAAGGGCAACTGGGCTCCAAAAGTGTATGGTCATTTAGTTTGGTCTTTTAGGGCTTTGAGTAATGTCTCACAGGACACATTTTTGCCAATTAAAAAATTAAGATGTTTTTGAAAAGGTATTTTACATGTCTTAACATTTATTGAGACCATATCCAAGGAAGACAAATGGTGAGAACAAAACCAAACTCTCTCCTCAGGTACCACTTTCAAACCATGGAATCAGGTAGAATAAAGGTAAGAGAATTTGCTTTTTAAAATTATGTCAAAATAGGGTGTACATTTATAAAACAATATTATCACAAAATATAGCTCAAGCCATTTGAACACATCCTGCTTATACACTTCATGTCTGTCCAATAAATCTACTTTCTATCCAGACAGATAAAAGCAATTATCTGTAGAAAAGTTCACAAACAATACACAACAAACTCAAACAAAAGCTTTAGAAAACATATAAAAATTGTTCAAATTTAGGTTATATATTCCCAGGAATTCTCTTTTTATGTATATATACCTTATAAAACATGTTTAATGCATAGAAATACAGACTATTAAATAATCATGTATATAGAGTCCATTGACTCCATTTCTGAAGAGGTTTTCCATTGTGAGAATGTCCAATAGTAGGCACGTGTAAACCAAAGAATCAACACTACATTTGTGAACTTGGCCAAATGTTCTTGTCAGCTACTGGTCATTTTGTTTCTTCTCTGCTTTAACCACAGAACATGGAGAAGTACATGAACAGGTTGAAAGTTCTTGGGTATTATTTTCTCCCTGATATTCTGGTTGTTTTGTCTCAGTCATCAGCGCTCAGGGATTTTTGTGCTATGGGAAATGTCTCAGTTCACTTTGCTGATATTAAAAAGCACAACCCACCTAACTTGGTTATGAGTTGATGTTCTAAGCATCACTAGTAGGTCTCTGTCTTAGAGCCAGGGGAGGCAGTGGCTTCCCATAGAAATTATTTCGCCGTGTTTCACCAAGAGGCTCAAGTTTTGGGAGTCTTGTGACTTTGGGGTTCCCCAGCCAACCAGAGATGGAGGTGGGGATGGAGTGGAACTCTTAGGAGCAAAGTCATCTGTATTGACTGGTTCTACCCGATGACTCCTTTTCGTCCTTAGTTTCTTAGTTTTCTTTTTACTGTTATCTGACTCTGATGACCGCTGGTCTAGTTCATTTTCATTGTGCAGTTGCCTGGCCAGGGCCTCCCTGTAACTCCCCACCACTCCCCTGTCATTGTTTTTGTGGCAGCCACTAGCCTGGCTCTGTGACTCCACCTGCTCCTGCTCTACTTTATGTTCTGGGAGGAAAACATCACTCTCTTTCTAAACAGCCTGCTTCTTTTTCTCTATTTCTTGCTTTTTTTAAAATTTTCAATGATTACAGCTGCTATGGGCTGGAAAGGGTTAGCAAGAACTGTTCCTGAGTCCATCTCAGACAGATATTGGCCCCATCAAGTTCAGTTTGCTCTCATACCCTTTCTTCTTGTAATTTTTGTGCTCACTCAGCCCTCTCTCTTTTCTCTTGCAGAACAACTAGCCCAGGAAGGTGGAGAGGGAGTAGACAGCAGCTAAGAATGGTTGCACATGAATTCAGTTTCGCCACATTCTGTTTCACTAGAAATAATTCTGGAAACTTTTACTGAGAAAAATCTCATGATTGTTTTGTTATACTCATGACAAGACTTTCTGCAGAAAAAAATAAGATACTAGTAGGCTGATTAACTTTATATGACTATGCATGTGCTTGATGCATCATGATTTCTGGTTCTTTTCCAAGATCCAGCTTTAACTAAACCTCCAGGAACTGGCAAGGCATCCAGTACTAGATATGATTTCATTTTTTTGAGAAGGTCTTAAGTCCAACTAGAAGCTGTTGGTTACTACCAAGATTTTTGTGCCATACCTAACACCCTTAGAATTATCACACAATGCCAATTACTGTTATGGTTCATATTTGTCATAACTGAGTAGTACTGTTGGCCAGCTCCCTCCTGCGAAAGCTAGCATTTTGCCTTTTGGTACCATAAAAATAGTGCCTAGAGAGGAGGCTTTGAAATCTGATCCATCTCAAGCCTTCCAGTGTGTAGCTTCTTTATCAATAAGGGCTCTCAATCTGTCTGGAAGGTAATGATAGGCAAATACAGTACCCTGTAATATTTTGGGAATTTCGAGGAGAGCTGGTGTGGATACTTTGTTGGGAAATCTATGGCTCTCCTAAGGAGCATCATCAACTGAGATAGAAAATTTTTATTTAGTATGCATGTACACACTTATATGTATTATAAAACTTTTTGGTAGATAATAGTAAGATTTATTATGACTCTTTCAGACATTCTTGCTGTTGTATGATACTTTGTTTGGTTTCTGACAAATAAACTTGCCTGGAAGTTAGAGAAGCAGAGCAGCTAGCCATCATAGAAACTTCTTTTCTCTACAAAATCTCCAAATCACATTGGGATATTCTGTCTCTAGAAATCCTCAGACTGAATGGGCTGAGAGATTCTGTCTCTACCTGCCTAATATATTCCTACTTCTCTCCCTCTTGCTGTGTGTAGGACAGAGCTGGCCATTAGTTAACCACAGAGGTCAGGAAGTGATAGCACACACCTTTAATCTTTGTACTTGTGTGGAGGAAGGAAGAAGATCAAGATTATAAGAGCCCCTAGGCTACAAGATTGAGACAATCTGAAAAAGAAACAGGGATGGGCTATGTGACTCATCTCTTTAATCCCAGCAAAATTGAAGGTGAAGAAAGGAATATAAGTAGCCTGTAGACAGGATTAGCTGTGACCTATTGTGCTTTCTTTATCTGTAGGTGAGTCTAACCTGGCTTAAAGAACTTTGGATTTTATCTTTTATGTTTCTTGTGTTTTGGAATGGGGAGAGATTTTGTTACTGTACCTCTTTTTTATTAACTATTCTGAATATTTTGCTTTTTGTATGAAGTTTGATACTGTTTTTCAAAGAAAATAAAAGAGAAAACTAGTATATATCAAAGAAGCTTCTCAGGAAAGAAATCTTACAAGTGGTTTAATGTGAGAAATATTTTATCTAGAATGCCAGTTTTGAACTCCTCAAAGAATATATACAGTAGAAAAACATTACAGAATTAACATATGAGATAAACTGTTAGTACCTCTTAAGACTAAAGAAACATAAAATTATACATTGAGAAAAAATTATACATTGGGGCAAAACATCTTTATAGAAAGCAATATGGCATGTGGGGTTGCTTTCTAAGTGCTTACATTTGTGACACTGAAGTCTCCACATCAAAAAATTATGGACATGGCAGTCTTGGAAGCCTTCATGGAATGTTTCAGTATTATAAGTCATCAAGAGTTTATGCTGATGGGAATTTTGAAAAATTGACAGTGTAAGAAATTTGTCATTAAAACTTTCCTTTTTCAACCCCACATACTTTATAATGAAGAAAAAAATGGATATGGATACAGATAGGCTGCTTTTTCACATGTAGGTATGCTATAGGAATAGATGTGCTTTATGTGTCCAGCATTAATAAGGTGTATCAGTCTTGTTTCCAACTTTATAATAAGAATGATCTTTGAATCCCTTGTTTTCTGGTAAGCAACTTCTTCCCTATATTCCTGTAAGTAACTCCAATATAGTTTGGATCCATAAGTTAGACTGGGTTCTGGTTTCAGTTTATGCTCAGTCTTCAGGCTTATTGACAGACTATCACTTTGTTAACTTACAAAGATTCCAAACATTTAGTATGTGGAGGGCTCGGGAGCCTGAGTAAGAAGCTGCTTTCTTAATTGCGTTGAAGGAGGAATGAGAGAGGTGTGCAAAGGGAAAATGAATATTTACCTACAAATCTCTCAGCAAGAAGTATTCAAACAGAAACCTGTCCCTGTCTGTCTTTGAATTCATGCTAATACTCCATGACGCAACCTCATCAGTGATTCTTAGAACATACCACAGACCACTGTGTTGTTTCCTGTTCTATAAAATAACATTT
>PVIH01026682.1:0-18322 GCA_004025045.1 Sigmodon hispidus | reverse complement strand
TAAAGAGGCACATTCACATACCAAAGGTATTAGCTCAACTATGTTCATAGCAGCATTATTTGTAATAGCAAGAACCTGGAAACAACCTAGATGTCCCTCAACTGAAGAATGGATTAACAAACTGTGGTACATCTACACAATGGAATACTACTCAGCAGTAAGAAAAAATGATATCCTAAAATTCGCAGGCAAATGGATGAATTTGGAGAATATCCTCCTGAGTGAGGTATCACAATCTCAGAGAGATAAGCAGGGGATGTACTCACTCACTAGTGGTCTCTAAACAAACAAACAGGAAAAAAAGCCAAACATGCCCAAGCGGCAAACCACAACCACGGAACAGCTTGGGATCAGAAACACCCTGGACTGACCCTTCAAACCCCACTCCAACTCTAGGAATACCAGACTCACTCTTGAGGGATGGGGGACAAAACTGGATTTGGCCAGGAGTGAAGACTGATCCAAGCATTATTGGGCCAGTGGGACCATAGGACTGTCTGCTCCCTGCCCAGGGAAGGGATGGGGAGTTGCAGAGAAGAAAAATTTCAAGATATAGTTGGAGGGGGAAGGGACCTTGAATAAGGATATACAGGGATGGGAAAAAAATTTCAGAGGGAAAGCTGAACACATAGTAAATATATGTGTAGCAATCTTATTTGTGTTACCACCCTTGATATGCCATGCTTATGATTCTTATCCTCTTCATAGTTATTGTTAACTTTTCCTCATTTTAAATTCATATTACTGTTTTTTTGTTCAATACAAAATAAAGAAGGAAAAAAAAAGAAATGGAAATCAAAACAACTTTGAGATACCAACGTACACATGTGAGATTGGCTAAGATAAAAGACACAGATGGCAGCCTATGAAGGAGAGGATGCAGAGCAAGGGGAACACTCCTTCATTGTTGTTGGGAGTGTAAGCTTCTTCAGCCACTCAGGAATGCAGTATGGCGGTTTCTCAGAAAACTGGGAATCCATCTCCCCAAGGATCCAGCAATACTACTACTGGACATATACCCTAAAGATGTTCATTTTCACTCTAAAGACATTAACTCAGTCATGTTCATAGCAGCATTATTCATAATAGTAAGAACCTGGAAACATCCTACATGCTCCTCAATTGAAGAATGGATTAACAAGCTGTGGTACATCTACACAATGGAGCACTACTCAGCAGTAAGATAAAATGATATCTTAAAATTCGCAGGCAAATGGATGGATTTGGAGAATATACTTCTGAGCGAGGTATCACAAACTCGGAAAGGTAAGCAGGGGATGGATGTACTCACTTATTAGCGGACTTTAAACAAAAAGCAAAGCATGTCCAAGCTGCAAACTCCAACCACTGAACAGCTTGGAATCTGAAACACCTTGGATGAACACCTTGGAGCCCATTCCTTCTAGAGGAACACCTGACCTAGTCTTGATGTTCAGGTGAGACAAACAGATTTTCCTGGAATGGATGCTGAATTAAGCCACCTTGGGACCTTGTACCTCCTGCCCTTGTTGGGGAGGAGATAAGGACAAGGGGGAAAAAGAGAGTGACTGGGAGGGGCAGGACAGGGAAGTTAGTTTGAAGAAGGGGATACGTGGATAAAAAGAATGACTTTATTCATAATAAAAAATGAAACTAAAAAAAGAAATACAACGTTAAAAAATATTTAAATTGCTTTATGTAATAGAAAACATTGTTTAGAATGTGTATAAAATTATTTGAATGTCTGTAACCTGACAAGTTTGTATTTGTTTTTATAAATTGAGTAAGAACTACTGAATAAATTTGGTCTTTCATGGTTGTAGTGGTGTATACCTCTAACCCCAGTACCACTGAGAAAGCCAAAAAAAAAAAAAAAAAAAAATCCAATGAACACCAATCAGAGAACCAGCCAGTAAGCTTCCCTCTAGTTGTTAGCAACATGACCCATTAAACAAAAAACCTTAAAGATCCTAAATGATGAAATGATAAATCATGTGGCCAATGTTTCAGACTAAAATTTAACATATAAGCATCAAGGGTGTTTCTATTTACTGATAAATATTTAAAAATGAAGCTTAGTAATTCCATTTATAATGTCAAAAAACAATCCTATGAATTAATTTTATAGAATAAAACTATATTTTCTTTACAGACAGTAATGTATTAACATAAGTAAGAATACACAAATTCACAAACAAATGTGGACATAGCACGAGTTTGTAAATCAAATGACTTCCCAAATTTTATGTATTAATACAGTTTTTCTAAAAAAAAAAATACTCTAATGTCCTGTTTTTCTAGCAGAAAATGACAAACCAATGCTAAAATCTGTATGAAATACACACTTATTTAGCATTTAAATTAATTGCAAAAGTTCTATGATCAAGGCAGCATTGGACTGTCTTAAATACAGACAAATTCATGGACAGACATTGAAACTTCAGAAAAACATATTAATAATTAATTTCTGCAAAAATGTCAAGAGAATTCTGTGAAGAGGTTCTCTTTCAACAAATGGTGCTATGACAACTGCACATATACACAAAACAGAGTTAAGTCAGAGACTGGGAAAGTAACTCATCTGGTAAGTGCTTATCATGTAGACAAAAGAAACTGAGTCTGCATCTCAGGTGCTGGGTATTTGTGGAAACTTGTTTATAATCTCACTTCTTGAGAACTGAAGACAACAATATCTCAGGAACAGGCTAGCTAACCAGTCTAACTGAACAGTGAGTTCTCAGTTTATCAAGAGACCATACATCAATGTGTAAAGTGGATAATAATACAAAAATACAGTGGACATTATTTCAATGTATTTATACACAACTGCTCACACATGCACTTACACCAACATTTGAAAATTTATATGAGCACACAACAGGCCATTTTAATGCTTCAGCCATACTGCATTTTCTCAATGCAAGATTGTTGCATGATTGCTTGCCTTTAGTGCAGACATATCCTGTTATTGTGTTTTTGTGATGGCATCTAGGCATCTGCACTTAGTAATTTTAAGTTTTGATATCTGACCTCATCTTTGTTAGATGGGTACTCAGGATAGTGTGGTGGCTGTGAGTTGCCTGGTAGTAAATGCTTATAGGATCCTTCTATGCATGGCTACTTGGGATTTCAAATACTATATTTTTTGGTATTGTGTGCTAACACTTAGGATGGTATGGTCTATAATGGCACAGAGTTCTCAAGAGTACACAGGAAAGAAGGGAAGTGGGATGTGCTTCTTAGCCCCTAGGATAAAGGGGGAAAAGGTCACAGCAGGTAGTCTGCTACAGAGCTGAGAATGAGACTGGGTGACTGGATTTTGAGGGAGAAGATCACCTACCTGCTTCCTTGGCTGACCTTTCCAGTGGTTTCCCAGGGATGCCTGCAGGAATTACCAGCTTAGACAAAGGGATGAAATGATGATAAAGCTATCAGAAGAGATTTTTCTTAATGAGCATCTTGCAAGACCCTGTACCCCTTCTTAAACTGTAAGCAAAAATAACTTTTTAATTATCAGTTTTTAGCATAGCAATAATTAAAGCAACTTTTTAAGAACTGAACAAAAAAAAATAAGATAGCCATGCTTGCTGCAATATTCACATGTCCTGTGAATTTTCTAAAGAAAAGGGGCAGTGATAAAAGATGTTGTATTTTGTTATTGCTTTATGTGAAATGTCCAACCTATAGCTGTAATATAGGAAACTAGAATAATAATTTGCAAAATTCAAGGTCATTGGAGAGAAAGAAAGAAAAAGACAATGAATTGTGAACTGAAATGTCGAGAAGCAATATTTGTTAAAACTACATAGTTAACAGTTGCTTGGCCTTACTGATATATTAATATTATTTATTCAGTTGTATACCTGATGTGCTTATTCTGAACAAATAATCTGAAAAATCTATTAGGGGTTGGGAGATACCTCAGACAGTAACATGCTTGTTGAGAGATATTTGATTACATTGTGTAAAGATATAGCACTCTGATTGGTTTAATAAAAAGCTGAATGACTAATAGCTAGGTGGGATTTACAGGTACAGTATATGCTGAGAGAAGGGTAAAGTTGTGAGAAGATGTAGAGGAAGCATGAGATGTAGATGATGTAGCAAGCCATGAGCCACATGGTAGCACATAAATTAATAGAAATGAGTTAATTTACTTTATGAGAGCTAGTTAGAAAAAATCTAAACTATCAACCAAGTTTTAATAGTTAATAATAAGTCTCTCTATAATGGCTGGGAGCCAGTTGTCCCCAAAAAGAGTCTGACGACCCATGCTTGCTGTGTAAACACAAGGCCTTAAAGTTAATATCCAGAAGCCACACACAAAGCATAATGACATGTGTTTGTAATTCCAACATGAAGAAGGTCCTTTGGATAGCAGGTACTAGGTAGAGCAATCCAATAGGGGAAGGAGCAGAGGAAAAAAATGTTCTTTTTTTCCTTCTGCATTATTTTTGCATACATGTCTCTTTTCAGTCATTCATATTCAGCTTTCAGAGTCCTCCTGTCCTCTGTTTTTAACAAGCTACTGATCAAGTTGTCTCATGGATTCAGTACTGTCTAGATGTCATCCTAGGTTGGAAGTTTCTTGAAAGAGAAGGACTGAGTGAGTGTTCTGGTCTTTATGAACTCAATAACATGCGGCACCTTCTACAGTTCCTAAACTCCAGTGTATTTTACCTGTATCCACTTCTATTTCTCTCTCAGAGTTGCTAATACATTATAATGTTTCTGAATTAGACCCTCAAACTAAGTTTTATGCTTTTAAATCTTTGTTTGATCTTATGGTTATAATGAGAAGTTTCTGGCTCAGCCTTTCCAGCCTAGCCCCTAGGTTCAAACCTTCTTGTAGCCCCAGTGCCACTTAGCCACAAATAATTACACAAAGGCTTATGTTAATTTAATGCTGATTGGCCTATGCCTCAGGCATACAACTTGTTAACTCTTAACTCTTAAACTAACCCATGATTAGTCAAATGGCTTAGTACCTTTTCTCAGAACAGCATTTCAACTTCATTCCTCTGTGTTTGCTGGCTTCTCTCTCTCTGATAACTTTCTCTTCACAGAGTATTTTTTAGTCTGGTTTCCCCAACCACACTTCCTGTGTACTTTCTGTCCAATCAGTCGTATATTAAACCAGTAGGAGGAACACATATTTATAACATACCAGAACATAGTCCCACAGCATTTCCCCTAGCCTTTCTTTTTAAAACAAGAACCCCAAATCTAATTTTCTTTATATAGTTTTTTTGTACCATTAACTATAACTATAACAACTTGTAGTCAACACTGTAAACAAAGACAAACATCCATAGTCCATTATTTTAGGGCATGTGAACTTAGTTTTCTAGTCTACTTCTTGCTGAATGGTGGTACCAGTAATCTTATGGGGACTAAAATTATTTATGATAATGAACAAGTCTTTAGTGGAGTAGTCTATAAGGCTGCGTCATCTCAGCCAGTCTCCTTGAAGTTGTTTTGGATGCAGAGCTCAGAGGAAACTGCAGCAGAGGTACTCTGAAATACTGGATTATTTGGGCCATTTGTTTCCATTGGAGATTTTTCAGGGGATTGTTCCCAATCAAAACCTTATTTTCTTTAACTGAGAATAAATCCACAGCCTCTCATTTTCTGTCAAAATTAAAGAAAAACTTCTCCAAACTTGCATATATTTTTATTATTTCAATTTTAAAGCCAACTTATTTACCAAACAAATAGGTTGGATTAATCCAGCATTATTTTAAACAAATTTTTTTTTAGCAACTCTTACTACTTCCTTTGTAGTTAAAAATCTTAAAGGTAAGATAATAATACACAGTATCCAGACACTTTTCATAATTTCCATTTTTATGTGGCCTATTATTATTTTTTACTCTATGTCTTTAAGAACTTTCTCTTTTTTTTCTTTTTCTTTTCTCTCTGGAGTATATGTATATTTTTAAACACATTGTAAATCATTTGGAGTTTTTATAAATCTGTCCTTACTGTATATCTCTTATCATTTTCTATTTCTGTTTCTGACCACACCTTTAATCTGAAAAACTGTGGATAGAATTAGAGGCTTGGCTAGGTGGCTGACTGGTTCCACCCACCTCCTAGTGTAGCTTCATAGAGAGTTTAGCTTTTTAGCAGAGGTACTGGTAGAAGCCACAATTACCACTCTGGTGGAATTTTAGAGTCTACATTGCCACCAAGTAAAGCATTGCCATCTTTTGCTCATAAACTCCATTTATGTATTTGGCAGCAGGACCTCTTAAAAGACTCAGAAGTGTTTTGCCAGTAACAATGAATCAGGAAGCGTCTATTAAATGTTCAGATTCTCTGCTTGTTGAAAGCAAACAGTGCCCATCCAAGATGATACTAAGAAGCAGTATTTTACTCTGTTCCCTTTTTGTCTAAATAAACAGAAAGCTTAAATCCATCATATGCAGCTTTTTGCTTAAATCAAGCCTTTTGTGAGACTTCAGGAACTGGCCCTGTTTCAGCTCAGGTTGCATGCAGTAAATCCGCCATTTTGCAATTCAAATCCACATGCTACACCACCTCTGCACCATGAACCACTTCAGATATACAACTCAGAAGCTGCTTTTGGCTCCATTTCTGTGCTGTAGAATACTTTTTAAGTTTTCTTAGGCTTTACATGGGTGTATATACCACATGTTGGGTAGCATCAAAAAATATGACCAGCAAAGAAAATCCATATAGAGTTGACCTTCCTTGTAGCAAAAGTTAGCCACTGGGCAAGAAAGTGTTCTTGACTTGAAAGCTGAAAGTATAATATTCAAAATTGACAAGCAGGACATACACACAAAAAAGAAACTTCCAAACCTTGCCAAGGTAAGGTAGAAAGGTCTTTGAGGATATCCTGCTTCACAGAGAAGTCTGTCAGATATAATAGACCTGTAGGCTAAAGGTGGATGCTTCAATGATAGAAAAGAGTTTTGGGTGACTGTCAAGGCAGCCAGCTATTTCTTTTCTTACATTTCTTGGAAATTGCTTGCTTGTACACCCTGTGTACTTAGTAAGTATTATTTTCTTCTTGGGCTTCTGTGGGAATTGAAGATGAGATAGTTATAATTTTCTAGTGACAGATTTAAAAAAGAAACTCAGAGGTTAAAGTGCATAAGTTTGAGAGACATCAAAAGATAGTTTTCAATAAGTAATATAAGTTAGATAGGAAGAGGACTAGTTAAAATCCTTTGAACTTACCAAAGTAGGATAAAAAATGGAATATTTTTTTGAATTTGTCAATTGTTGACAGATTGGACATTGCACATGTAGTTATTTTTGTATGTATTGCATACAACTATTGTACCTATTATATATTTTTTTCTTATCTTAGTTATAGACTTTTTTATTTTTGACACAAAAGGGAATATGTGGTGATAACCCTAGCATGACCATGACCAGGGGTGACCTACACCTTTAATCTTATAATGCAGGATACAGAGATCTTTTTGTGTTTCTGTGAGTTCAAGGCCACATACCAAAACAGTAGTAGCTCACATCTTTAATCCTAACTCTAGGATTATGATGCAGAGTTGAACCCCGAAGTGAATCAATTGGGCAAAGAAGATATTTGAGGCAGATGTAGGCAGACATTAAAGTATTCTGTACAAACAAAGGACCAGGCTTAGGACTCTTGAAGATAGCTTTTACCTTGAGAATTTGTCTGGGTGAAAATTGACTGTGATAGGTTTCCTATCTCTGATATTCCTGCTTTTCCCCATTGCCTGGCTCCTAGTTTCAATTAAATACCAACTGTAATTTATGTTTCATATGGTTTTTATTGCATTGGGGTAGGTTTAAGAAATAGATTTTAAATAGAAGATCCCTGGGGAAGAAAATTTATGAACTTAAATATACTACTAACCTGATTACCTGCAAAAAAAGCAATAACTGATAACCCATTACTTTAGATAAAAACCTGTTAAAGGCAAAGCTCTGGAGAAGCAAGTAGATCACTAACTCAACTGCCATATTAGAAATGATCACTACTAAGTTTTTGTGGAGCAAGAAATAAACCTAATTCTTTTTCCAACTATACTGGGTTACTTCTAGACTGCTAGCAAGCTTAAGACTTTGATATGTTAGTTCAAGTCAGGTTTCAGAGCTCCAAGTGGAAGCATAACCCCATTCCAAGTTTAAAGTAAAAATTTGAGGTTTACAAGGTAAATTGAGTATATTGTCTCACCCATGACTCCTGTAGAATTTAATATTCAATATCTTGTTGGAAATTAAAAGTGCCTTAAAGAATGGAACACTGAGATTTTACTCTCATGAGAGACAGGGATAGATATGAGGACTTAGACCATGGAATTCAGCAAACTTCAAACAAACAGAAAGTCTCTGACATCTAAGAAAATTAGTCATTTTTCTATTTGAAGAATCTGAAGTAAGTCATTCGAGTGGTTTTCTTTCTTTTTCCATCAAATCTGTTTAAGAATTAATTACTTTTAATATTTTTTTTGTTTTGTGTGTGTGTCTATTATAAATCAAAAAATGGTTTTCAAATTCATATGTATATCTAAGAACCATCACTACCACCACTTATTGCCTTTAGAAATAATCTTAAGTTTAGGGGCATCTAAGGAGCAAGTAGAGAGTTATAGAGGAGAAATTATACAAATTCATGTTTCTTATACATATATGAGCAATATATGCTAAAATTTTAGGAACAGAAACTAATTTACAGATATTTTATATTTAATCCAATTTACTACAAAGGTAAAAGGACTTGATGACTTGGTGTTCTAAATACATTGATGATGAAGAGTACAATTTACTCTCAAAACATAGAAGAAAGATTCTAACTCTCCAGCAAGAAATAACAGAATGTATTATTTTCAAGTTTATCATTGCCTACTATAACTTTTTTTTCTATATTATCCTAAAGTACTGTCACCACATTTGGATTAGAAATGCATTTGCAAAATTAAAAAAAAAAAAGAGTACTACAATCCTAAGGGCTCTGTGATTTTTAAAAAAAAAAAAGTAGTTACAAATTTACAAGCAAAAACAGAAGGAGATTCCATATCAATTAATATACTTTTTTTTAAATTGAAAGGTAAGGCATAATGGAATAATTAAGGGATTTTTATTTGTTTTAGGAATTAACCTCAGTCAAAGGCATTAGCTCAACTATGTTTATAGCAGTACTATTCATAATAGCAAGAACCTGGAAACAACCTAGATACACTTCAACTGAAGAATGGATTAATAAACTGTGGTACATCTACACAATGGAGTACTACCCAGCAATAAGAAAAAATGATATCCTAAAATTTGCAGGCAAATGGATGAATTTGGAGATTATCCTCCTGAGCGAGGTATCACAAACCCAGAAAGATAAGCAGGAGATGTACTCACTCATTAGTGGACTCTGAACAATAATAATGCTGCTATGAACATAGTTGAGATAATGCCTTTGGAGTGCAAATGTGCATCTAATTTAGGGTATATGCCCAGTAGTGGTATGGCCAGATCCTTGGAAGACAGATTCCCAGTTTTCCTAGAAACCATGATACTGCATTCCAGAGTGGCTGAACAAGCTTACACTCCCACCAACAATGAAGGAGTGTTCCCCTTGTTCTGCAACCTCTCCAGCATAGGCTGTCATCTCTGTCTTTTATCTAAGCCAATCTGGCAGGTATAAGGTGGTGTCTCAAAGCTGTTTTGATTTGCATTTCTCTGATGCCTAAAGATGTTGAGCATTTTTCAAGTGTCTTTCAGCCATTTGTAATTCTCTTGCTGAGAATTCCTTTTTTAGTTCTGAACCCCATTTATGATTGGGTTATTTAAAGTTTAGGGCTTTAGTTTCTTGGTTCTCTATATATTTTAGAGATCAGTCCTCTATCACTTTGTAGTGTTGGTGAAAATGTTTTCCCATTCTGCAGGCTGTTGTTTTGTCCTATTGACTGTGTCCTTGGTTTTACAGAAGTTTCTCAGCTACAGGAGGTCCCACTTATTGATGGTTGTTCATAGTGTCTGTGCCACTGGTGTTATATTTAGAAAGGTTACCTGTGCCAATTAGTTGGCTAGTATTTCCCACTTTGTTTTCTATCAGGTTCAATGTGGCTGGGTTTATGTTGAGGTCTTTGATGCACTTGGATTTGAGTTTTGTGCAGGGTGACAGGCTCGGATCTGTTTGCATTTTTTTACACACTGCCAACCAGGTATGCCAATACCATTTGTTAAAGATACTATCTTTTTTCCATTGAATATTTTGGGCCGCTTTGTCAAAGATCAGGTTTTCATAGGTTTTTGGGTTAATATAGGGATCTTCAATTTGATTCCATTGATCCACAAGTCTGTTTTTATGTCAGTATCAAGCTGTTTTTATTACTGTAGCTCTATAGTATAACTTGAAGTCAGGGATGATGATGCCTCCTGCGGTTCTTTTGTTGAGCAAAATAGTTTGGGGATCTTGCCTTCCCTGTTAGTCCAAATGAAATTGAGTTTTGTTCGTTCAAGGTCCGTATAATATTGTGTTGGAATTTTGATTGGAGTTGCATTGAATCTGTAGATTGCTTTTGGTAGAAGTGGCATTTTTACTATGTTGATCCTCCCTCTCCAGGAACATGGGAGAGCTTTCCATTTTCTGATATCTTGTTTAGTTTCTTTCTTCAGTGATTTAAAGTTTTTGTCGAATAGATTTGTTGCTTATTTATAATAATAAAGGTATTTTGGGGGCCAAAATATCCAGGTAGACTCGTGTCACTAAGTGAAAATACAAAGATGAGTACATAAAAGCTAAGGTTTTATGTTTTACATATTGGAAGAGAAATGAGGAGCATTTTGTATTAGGAAATTACATTTTTGCGTTCTGATTAGAATTATTTTTGACATTACTTCTTTTTGATTCCTAATTTTTAGGTGTAGATAGTAGGGCCTGTGGATATTGAGTTACCAAAGGTATAGATGTATTAATAATCTGACAATTAATTTCTTTTTAGTTTTTTTTTCTTTACTATCCTTGTTCTATGATAAGATGATGAGCAAAACCAACTTAGGTAGGAAGGGGCTTATTTGACTTACACATCCCAATTATTGCTTATCTCAGAGAAAAGCCAAAACAGGAACTCAAGCATGGAATGAACCTAAAAACAGGAACTGAAGATGAGATCATGCACAGTAATATTACTATCTGTCTGTCTTCTTTCTTGTTCAACCTGTTTTCTTATACTACCCTGTACCACATACAGTGAATAGATCCCTCTCATCAATTTTTAATTATTATAATATCCTCAAAAGTTGCCTACAGGCCAGCTGATGGAGTCATCTTCTCAATCATTGCTTCTTCTTCCTGAATGGCTCCTTTGTGTCAAGTTGAAAATTGACCAGCGCACTCACTTTTATTTCAATCTAATGCTTTCCCAACTGAGCCATTTCAACAGAGACATATTCATGTTTATTTCTAAGAGAGACACTTGTTAAGTTTCCTACATGTTATTTCTAAATAGACTCTTCTCTTTGGTTCACAGGACCCAGTATTAGAAAACAAAAAAACAGGAAGAAAGGAGACAGCAACCATTCTCACATCTCTTTCTTGTCAGTCTGGGTTTGGGATGGCTCTCCCTTAGCAGTGGTAGCCTTTTTACATTATTCTAGCACTGTTTCAAAGGGTTCTTTCGTGTTGGCAAGCAGAATCTCAATTCTGCAAGAACAGTTTCTTCTTTATTGTTCAAGTTTAGCAAGATTAAATGCTTCCAAGAATTTCTAACCTTCATTGGCATCCCCCTCTTTTATTCTCCCTATGTTTCCAGGCCCCATGTTTCCTTCATTGAATGCTGTTTGTTTTCTCTGTATGGAGACAGTGGTTTAATTTTTATGCCTAGGCCTGGCATGATACAATCATAAAATGACTGAGTCACTTCCTTGTATTACACCCACATGCCATTAAGACCCAAAGGAAAGTGGCTAGTTCTTATATTAGCTATCTTTAAGAGAAAATTGTTTCTCAGAAGCCATCAAAAAGTTACCATTCTCCACAGTATGGCCAAATTCTATCATATATCAAGTCCTATGCCAAACTCTGTAGTCAGAAAATGAAATGTAGTCATGAGATGACGCCTGATTTTCTGAACCAATGTATAGGATAAAGTGCAAGGAATCACCCTTAGATAAACCTTTATCTTGGAGACATGGTCAGAGTGGCCTCAGTCTAAATCATGTAGGCTGCATAAGATTGTATTGCTATCAGAACGATAACAGATATGCATGCATACTAGAGAAGCTATCTGCCACATGTTATATACACACTTGTCCATACCTTGTCCACCATTGTTAGTTTCCTTAAATAACTATAAGATCATGGATAGCACAGCCTGTAGGTTTTTTTTCTTTAAATCAAAATTGACAACACTGAAAATTGTGATCATCATTCAATAGGCAAGTGTCAAAAATTTCTTGAATGGATGAATAGACCAATGTGTCATGACTATTGAGTGTTTGCTCCTTGAAAAGATTTATGGTGAAACTTCAGTTAGCTTCTGAAATAAAAACAATGTCAGCAGACAATGAAAATCTAGACTTTATAGTGTTAGAGATTTGTTTGTTCAGCAGCCTCTCTTTTTAAATAAAAAATAATGTTGTTAAAGAAACTTTACGGAAAATAATATGTGTAGATGGACATTTGTATATAGACTGATGAAGGCATTTCTATAACCAGAACATCACTTGTGTTGACATAGATAGCCTAAATTTTTGATGAGCATTTATTGTTATCTTTTTAAATTGCTAAAACTTTCTTTTACATTGTCTCGATGCACAAGTTAAAAATAAATCTTTACCCACAGCCTCCAAGCTGAAGAAAGAACTTAGTGTTTTGACTCACTGAGGAAAAAGTTTTTTTGTTTGTTTCCCATTTGCAAGGAGAAAGCAAAGTATTGAGAAAAACAGTGTGAACCCTGCAATAAACATGCCTGGGCTTGCAATCCACCTCTTCACTTGTCACCTCAGTCCATTGACTCAAGAGTTATCCCTAACACCATAAATAAATTAATGGTAATATTTAATGCCATGCTTTGGACCCAACTGTGGTAATTTGAATGCAATGAACCCCCATGAACTCATAGGCAGTGGTACTATTGGTATTATGGCTGTGCTGGAGTAGGTGTGGTCTTGGCAAGGAAAGTGTGTCAGTATGGGGGGGTTGACTTTAAAATTTCCTTTCCTCAAACTATGCTCCATGTGGTAGATAGTTCAATTCCTGTTGCCTTCAGGTAAAGATGTCGAACTTTCAGCTCCTCCATGACACTATGTCCAGCCATTAGGATAAAGGACTAAACCTCTGAAACTCTAAATCATCCTGATGTGCATGTCTTTCTGTGTGTCATCAGTATCATTAGTTAATAAAGGCACTGTTTTGGCCTATGGCAGAAAAGCTTAGAAACAGATCGTAAATTCAGCCATAGATACAGGGGAAGGAAGACAAAATCATGGAGATGCAATCCAGACACCCAAGAAGCAGATATAACAAAGTAGAGGTAAGCCAGGGTCACATGGCAAGATAGATAAATAGAAATAGGTTGATTTATGATGTGAGAGCTAGTTAGCAATAAGCCTGAGCCATAAGCCAAATAACGTGTAATTTATATAAATATCTGAGTCATTATTTGTGGTTAAGCTATTAGATTCGGCATTAAAACAGAAAGCTTCACTTTGATATCGAGTTGCAAAGAAGCTTTAATGAACACAAGCACGTGGGTCATCAGCACAAGGGGAAGCTAGCGACCCCGAGCCCAAGGCTTGCAGATCTTTTAAAGGGTAGTTCTACAAGGAAGGGGGGAGTGGAGTCATCACAGTTCAGCCATCTGGCCGGGCCAGGTGTTTATGTGGTCTTTCTCAGAATCTGGGTGGGTAAACGAATTCCGGGTTATCTGAGAGCCCATCTGGTGCTTTTTCAGGCGTGGCGAGCTGACTTCCTGGTATGGGGTGTGGGAGCAGGGCACGACATTCTTCCAGTAAGTTTACAATTAGCAGAACAGGTGGTGGGTTTCTTTTTACAATGGCCTTTCATTCCCCCCTTTTTCTTGTGCTGACCTTTAATCTTAAAGGTCACTGTCAGATATCGGCTGGTATCGCTGCCTCATGACCATCATTTTAACTCCATTCACCTGGGATTGTACAAAGGCCGAAATTTGATTGAGGACACATGGCCCGATCATAAGGACAAGGATTAACACAATGAGTGGTCCTGTAAGGGCTGACAATAATGTAGTTAGCCATGGGGATTGATTGTACCATCCCTCAAACCAGCTCTGTGAGCCCCGCAGACTTCTTTCCCTGGCATCTAGCATTTCCCTAAGTTTTGTCATTGATTCCCGTGCTACACCGGTATGGTTGGTGTAGAAGCAACAGTTTTCCTTCAAAGCAGCACATAGACCTCCTTCCTTTAAGAACAACAGGTCTAATCCTCGTCTATTTTGCAGGACCACCTCTGATACTGAGGTTAAAGATTTCCCTAGGGCAGTGACAGAAGTTTCAATTGCCCACAGGTCCTGTTGAACAGCTGCTTCTAGAATCCCCAATTGCCGGGGACCCTCAAGTAGTGCCGCCACCCCCGTCCCTACCCCAGCCAGCATCCCCGCTCCTAGCAACATGGCCAGGGTGACACTGACTGGCCCTCTAGGGAATCGAGTCCTGCCTGAAAAAATGCTCCTCAAATTCTTCAGCTGGGTAATAGACTAGCCTTGGATAGATTTGGACAAGGACATAGAAGTCTCTGGACTGGTTAAAAGTGGTCACTGAGATGCATGGAGTGAGTCCTGTACTACATGCCCAGTAAAACTGGGGGCTGGGACAAGAAAGAGAGACCCATTTGAGGTTGTTATGTTCTCTGTTTGGGCTCAAAGCTCACCCTCCAAGGCAGGGGGGTGTCCTAAACAGGTTCCCAAGGCAGTTACTTCAGGCAGAGTTAGCATATGCCTCGTTCCCCAGTTGCAGATAGCTGAGGTATTGTAAGTGAAACTCCCAGTGATAGCCATTCCCTCATAGTATGGGGGGCTAGTCTGAAGACAGATCCAACATGACTCAGTGAAATTGGGATAAGTTGAATTCAGGGCCTGATAACCTCCTTCGATTAAGTCTATGAGTCTCTCTTCTGTCTCTGGAGCTGAAGAAGCTGATGAGGGGTTCTCTGAAGGTGAGGGACGGGCTCCGGGTTGATGGACCTTAGGCAAGAGTCCCTTCTGATCAGTAAGGACCGGGTTTGGGCCAATGGCCGGGCGTGCAGACGTGCCTTCTCTGTTTAACCTTATCTTAAAGAGGAGCCCATAGTCATATCCAGAAACATAGAATCTCAGGCCCCAGGTTCGACCCTTATACCATTCAGCTATGGTCGAGGGTTTTTTCCCTTCAGCAGTAAAGGTTATGTTCAGTACATTACATAAAGAGGAGTTCTGGCATCCAGTGACATGCTTACCCTGGGGTTCAAGGTCATCAGGGTTACAAGGATGAAAGGCATAAGGGCGGTAGGCTGGCTTAGGGTGAGTGACGTTTCGCCCTACCTGGATCCAATCCCATTTAGAGCTAGGTTTCCAATAGGTGGTCCCAGTGGTCTCACATCCCCAGGCTTTGTAGTACAGGGGTTCTAATCCCCCACATCTATGAATCTCTCCCCTTTTTCTTCCATCTCGGGGCATACATAGAATGTTGAATAATGAAGGTGACACCTCTTCCAGGGGGTACCGCATCCCTGAGGCCTTCCGTCCTCCATCATCCCTCCCCCGTTTAGAGGGAGTTCACTACCAGGTTCCACGCCCTGGAGGTCCCAAGTGTCTAGTCCGGTTGCCAACTGGCAGACATCTGGCTGGAGAGTAGGCCACCAGGTTCCCAACGGGTGGTCTGTGCTAGTCACCGTCCATACTACATCTCCCATCCCAGATATCACCTGCCAAGTTTGTGGTACTGGTTGATGGGGGTTACTTGCGGTCACTATGGCGGCGAATCCGAAGCTTAAGAGGATTGTCAATTCTTTCCACAGTCCAGGAGTCAGTGTCCAGGTCAGGGGCAGGTTTGAGATGGGAGCCATGGATCCAGGCGGCGATCCCATCCACCTTGACTGCCATTGGGGTAGTCAGTAGGACCTGGTATGGTCCCTTCCACTGGGGTTCCAGCGTTTGATACTGGTGTCTGTGGACGTACCCGAAATCCCCCACGTGGAACTGGTGTGCAGCGTTGTCCCTGCTGGGTTGGTATGCAGCGGACAGCTGCTTCCACAGTTTATGCTGGACCGAGGCTAAGGCTTGCAGCCTGTTGGACAAGGGAGAAGGCATGATTTCTCCTTGCTGGAGGGTTAGATTCTTAACTGGGGGTGCACACCCAAGAAGCAGTTCAAAAGGGGTAAGTCCCAAGGCAGAAGGGGTGTTTCTAGCCCTAAAAAGGTCATACAGTAGGAGCATTGTCCAATTTCTAGTGCCAGTCTCCATGGTCAATTTAGTTAGGGTCTCTTTAATTGTTTTATTCATCCTTTCTACTTGTCCTGAGCTCTGGGGTCTATAGGTACAATGCAACTTCCTATCAATCCCCAGTACCTTTGCAAGTCCCTGACTTACCTGGGCCACGAATGCTGGTCCATTATCTGACCCTATTACCTGTGGCAACCCGAAACGAGGGAAGATATCTTCCAGGATCTTCTTGGCAACCACCATCGCAGTTTCTCTCTTGGTGGGGAAGGCCTGCACCCATCCTGTAAAGGTATCTATAAACACCAGCAGGTACCTTAGGCCATACCTAGCTGGTTTTACCTCAGTGAAGTCCACCTCCCAGTGTTGGCTGGGTAGAGTTCCTCGCAACCTCTTTCTGGGTGCCAACCATCCAGGATACATGTTGACCTGCTGACAGGCCCGGCAGGTGGCGACTACCTCCTCAGCCATTTGTCTTTTTTCAGAGGGGGAGTGGGCTTTATTTTCTGAAGTCAACTGGAGTAATTTTCTACTGCCCAGATGAGTCAACTTGTGGATCTTTTCCAGAGTGTCCTTCAGAGGTTCCAGGGGTAGAGATTCTTCTGGAGCTGATTCCTCCAGAGTTGATGCATGAATGATTAAGCTCCTTGAGCCCCGGAGAGCAGCTTCCTTTGCTTCCTGATCGGCCCTCCTGTTCCCTGCTGCAACTGGGGAGTCCCCTTTTTGGTGTCCAGGGCAGTGCACGATGGCCAGCTCATGGGGCAGCATTACAGCGTCCAGTAGCGTCTCGATTTCTTTTTTATTTTTAATTTCTTTTCCCGCTGATGCTAGCAGTCTTCTTTCCTGGTATATGGCCCCATGCACATGAGCTGTCGCAAATGTGTATTGGCTATCTGTGTAGATTGTGGCCTGTTTTCCTGCTGCCATGGTGAGGGCTTGTGTGAGTGTGATTAGTTCTGCCTTCTGGGACGAGGTTCCTTCTGAGAGAACCAGATGACCCCGTTCTTATCTACTAATGTTGCTCCTGCCCTCCTCTGACCTTCACTTAGAAAGCTGCTGCCATCTGTATACCATATCAGGTCAGAGTGGGTCAGCAGTTGGTCTGTTAAGTCCTTTCGGATTCCTGTCTCCTCAGCCAAGATGGCGTCGCAGTCGTGGATCGGTTCAGCCTCACCTTCTTCCGGGGAGACAGGGAGGAGGGTGGCTGGGTTCAGGAGAGATGGGGGCCCAAAGGTGATGCGGTCTTGGTCTAGTAGCATTGTCTGGTAGTAGGTGGCCTGGGCATTGTTCAGCCACCGCTCAGGTGGCTGGCGGACAATACTTTCTAGCACATGGGTGGCTATGATGTTCTGGTGTTGCCCCAGAGTCAATTTGTCTGTGTCTTTCACCAGGATGGCCTCTGCTGCCACTGCCCGGAGGCAAGTGGGCCATCCTCTAGCTACCTGGTTGAGTCTTTTGGATAGGTAGGCGACGGGCTGTTCCACGCCCTGTCTTTGCCCATGAAGAAGAACGCAGTACACAGTTTGGATCCTTCTGCAGCAAGTTTACTAGAGCTCTAGAAAATGGGAAGACCCCGACCCCTTGCTAGGAGCGGCTTTTATACTGTCAAGCCCTCGCCTCTTACGTCTCCCCTTCTGGTTGGTTGCGAACTCTCGCCTGATATGACGCAGGGTCAGAGGGCTTGGCTCACAGAGTGGAAACTTACCAGGGGACATGCGCAGATACGTTGTTTATCACCTCGGCCGCGCCTTGGTATCAGAAACCGGCACCATCTTGCCTGCTTGACCAGGCTCCCGGCTCCCTACATCTCCCCCTTCTTTATATATTAAGAGGGGAGCCGGCTTCCTGTAGACAGGCAAAGACAGAGGTTGCTACCTGTTTGGATTGAGAGACTGCATGGGAAGGAGTCCTCGTTCTACTAGAGAACTGGATACAAC